>MKEJ01086070.1:0-18791 GCA_001753735.1 Embelia ribes | reverse complement strand
TACACCACTTTGGTGTGACGGTTTTGCACTGTGCCTTGAATCTTACTAACTCATCTCATTAATCTAGTATAACAGTACACCAATTTGGTGTACCGGTATACCACTGAGTATCGTTACACCACTTTGGTATGATGGCTTCCAGTGTGCTCTATACCAGAATCCGCTTTCTCACTAATCTGGTGTAACAGTACACCCTCCTAGTGTACCAGAACACCTCTGGCTAGAATAACTTTTTCTTACTAACAACCAACCAATAAAATTTTCTATTGGGGTGTTTACCAACACCCAAGGGTTGAACCCTGTAGTCGTAATGGCAAACACTACTATCATGGCATATAATGCAAAACAATAATATTACATCATATAATATAATATTATTAAAATACAAAAAATTCTTTCTGAACTTTTGGGACGTTACATGTGCGTTAAGCACATTTAGAAAATGCAACAAAATATCCTACGTTGATGGATGAATCTAGTGTAATTGAAAAAAATCACCTTAACTATGGTTACTAATAGGACAAGCATGAAGTTAGCCTTGCAAGTGTGGAATTGTGGGGCCATATTTTAGAATCTTGTGATTTTAAGCTTAATAGTTTAAAAACTGAATATATGTAGTGTTATTTAGGTAGATAACCTATAATGAATCTAAATGTAATTAATTTAGCTAGGGAGGTAGTGCCAAAGACTGATCATTTTTTATATTTAGGATCAATTTTTCAAAGTAACAGTGGGATAAAAAGAGATGTCAATTTTAGAATCTAAGTAGGATGAATGAAGTGTAAAAGTGCATTCGGAGTTTTATGTGACTGTAATATGTCACTACGGTTGAAAGGAAAATTTTATAAGACCGCAGTCGACCAACTTTATTGTATGAAAGTGAGTGTTTGAGTTACTATAAAATAAGATGAATATAGTAGAGATGCGTATGCTGAGGTGGATGTGTGGTAAGCAATGACAGATGCATATAGAGGCAAGGGGGGCAATTGCCCCTTTTGTTCGGGCCAAGAATTAAAAATTAATTTTTTTATGATTAAATTTTTTTTATTTATAAATAAAAAATATATTTATTTTTAAAATTAAATAAAAATTTAAAGATGGTACATATTATGATAGGCGCGCTGCACTCATAAACAGAGGCCAACAGATTTGAATCCTTGACTATCATTTAAATTCTTATATTCTAGAGCTTTATTCCTTTAAATCATTTATATTGATTGTTAAAAAAATTGGGCTAATATTATTTTCTAGCATATATACGGATTATTATTTGTGTGTTGGCCTTATAATTAGTGATTTACTATAATACTTTTATATTTATATAATTTCAAAACTATTTTAAAAAATAATTTAGTTGTATTACATTTCCTATCTTACTATCATTATACATTTTTATTTTCTCTTTCTATATAAGATATTTTTTTATTTTTTTTTTCAAAAACTTATAAACTGATCTTATTTATTACTATAATTTATCAAAATTAGATAATTCTATTTTAATATCTTGATAAAGTTTATCATATATTTAAAAAAATTATCGTACTTTTGATAAAATCTTTAATTTTTTTTATTAAAGTGTATATAGAGTTTCAAACTAAAATATGACGTAAAATTATACTTTTGATGAGTTGAAATGAGTACTAAAACAAATTTAAGATTTTCACATTTTAAAAATAATTTTATTTTTTTATATATAGATTTTGCTCATCTCTTCTATTCAAATTTCTGGATCCGCCCCTATTAAAATCTATATAAAATAAATAAGTTATTAGTGTATTCATAGTACGGTGGTTTAATAACGGTTTTGGCTGTTATAAATGGATTTTAGAAGATTATATTGTCGAATTTAATGTCAAAGCCTCAAAGATACTTAAAAGAATCAAAGTAAATAATATGAGGCTGTTAAAAAGTAATCGTGCCACAACAACACCGTGTTTTTGGAGTAAGAGATAACTACTCTATCGGGAGATGATCAATTTGCATACCCATAAAGTAACTATTGTGAATTAAGTATTATGAATAAATTTCCCAACATTTTCCAACTTTAGTTTTTTGCTTGGTAAATGTTAATTTAGAATAAAAATGTGGTTATAGAAAAAGGGCCGAAAATAAGAGGAAAACAATAAAAAAGTCAGATAACTTGAATGACAAAAAAATATATATTTTTATTTTAGAAGATCGCCAGTAATGTCTTACTAGCATATCTAAATACACTTATCTAAAAATCCCTACTGTTATGAGGAAACTAGTTGATTGGAATTGTACTACTAATTCATTATCTTCTCATTAAGTATTTTATTATTCAAATATTTTGTACTTATCTCCTTATTTTCCTCCCTGTTCTGTTTATATTGGGAGATTTTGTATCACGTTAAATATATGATTGGACTAATATTTTTCACATTAATTCACTTTAAATACTATTCGCATTATAACATTTAAAATAATTGATAAATATTTTTAAGATATATACCAAAGTCACACAGTGACACGGCTTGCGGTGGCAGAAATTAATTATTCTTCCAAGATATTAGCTTCACGGACTTTACAATCAGTCACAAGAAAACTCATTTGCATAAATTTCTAAAATTACAAAATCCATTTATTTACTTGCTTTTCATCCTGATCCGGAAGGTTGCAAAATAAAGATTAAGGTAACAAATGCAATAATTTAAAGATAATTATAGAAAGAGAATAGGTGGATAAAAGCAAAACAGTTGGAATTTTTCTCAGCTTATAGCTTTTTCTTTTCAAAACAAAGGAGCTAATTAAATCTATGTGGAATCTCAATTTCTATCTTGGAGGACTTAATTTTTTTTTTTTTTTGTCTCTCCTGTATATTTTGAAGATGAACGCTATTCTGGGTTATTATTTATTCAACTTCATTTCAACCAGTTGTTTTCATTTGAATTTTCAACAAATATTATTTTGCAGTGAATTGATTAATCATTTGTATTTTTAAGCATTTTTTTTGCAAATATTTTTTTGTTCTTTCCAAAAATTTCAATGAAAAGGGGCAATTTTGGAATATCACAGCTTTTGTAATAGTGTGAGTTAACTCAAAGTCAACTCAGAGGGCTATATGTTAGTTTACCAGAAACCTTGAGGAGGCAATTTGTAATTTCAGAAACCTCTAGGTGTAAATAAAATTGTCAAATACTCATGGGGGCAAAGTGTAATTTACCCTTTTCTTTAATAGAACTAGCATGCTATATTATATATTAAGATGAAATACAAAAAAAAAAACTGCTTACTATGCTAATACTAATAATGTACTTTGATTTTTTGTAATTAAATATTATGTATTATTTAACTTTTTTATTTGACCACGCTATTTAATATTTTCAATTTGCAACTACTTCATTATATTTCTTCAAAATATTAAGCCAAAAAATTTCTCAAACCAAACTTCTGTGATTTTAATTAAATTTTGAATTTAAATCAATTAGCAAAGTCACCTAAACTTATAAATTTATTTATTCTAAGCTTTTCTTTTAATGAAATGGTTGAGTAATTTGTGAGTTGCAAACAATTATTAATGTTGATCCGAGTTAAAAATGTGTTAATGTCATAGAATTTGTTGTAACAGTCAGAAATTCCTTGACCAATCGACTAGAAGGAAAAATCAGTCGACTGAATAATCAATCAACTGATTAGTAAAATATGTCAACTCATTTAGTCGATGAGGTATTCTGAGAGTGACATCATCCAGACAAGTGGCAAAACTCCCACCACATGCCAGAATTTCAACATGTGACAATTTGGCCATGAAGTTAGAAATCAGTCGATTGATTTCCTAAATCAGTAGACAGACTCAGATGGTCGCTACAAGGAATCTGAGGGAGAGGTAGTGTGTTATGATAAGGCAAGAGTATGATAAAAAGGTAGAATAAGTGAATAATATAACATAGTGTTGATACCCAAGAAGTGACTATATAGACGTGGCGTAAATACTCTGACATACCAGAGATGGATTATGTAATTAAAATAATATAGTATTGTTAAGTGCCCCAGGATCTATGGGCATATTAGTAAATAAGAAAAGATCGATTAAATGGTCGACATGATGTAGTATTAGTCAAAGCAGCCGATAATTTATGTATATATGCTTTTTCCAAACTTAGGAAGTTAACTTAGTACTCTGATATACCATGATAATTTAAAGGGAATGATAAGGCAGGAGATTAGCAATAAACCTAAATGCTTTGAAAATTGGGAAACTCCATGAATAGTCATCCCCCCCTTTAAAGAAAATATGAGAATGTTTATGAAGAAACTAAAGAGAAGGTAAGGTCGATAAGTGGATGAAAACTACTGACCACAGTACGGAGACTATTGGTTAATATCGAGGATTTAATGAGAAGAGCCTGAGTTATTTGGAAGAAATCGGTTGAACAATTACATGTGGAGACCCAGGAAAAATTTGTTGAATGGTGAGTAATAGTAAGGAGCTTTGTTAGGAATTGATGTAAGATTGCACCAATATTTAGACTAAGCGTTTGAAGTAAGAAATACTATGAGAATCTAAAGGTAAGTATGTTATTTAGACCCATTTAAGAATGGCATTGATTAGTCTGGTGAGTAAGTGTAGGTACGAGAGAAGTTTAATTTGGCTTTTTTCTAACTCTTGATATGAATTTATGAACGTAGGACGGAAGGGCCTAAAATAGATTGAAATTTCTCAATGGTGGAGGGTTAAGATACGCAGATCTTAGAAGCGGTGATGTGTGGTCTAATTGGGTAACATTCGTTATGCATATAAAAGCATTAAGAGAACTTTGAGTTGTTAAGTTGCATTGGCGATATCATAAGAACATTTATGCATATCATGCATGAAATCATGAATAGGCATACATCTTGAAATTTGTAAGAAAATAAAGTGAATATTTTTCATCCACCATAGATACATGGTGCGGAACGGCGATGTAATTCGTTAAGTAGCTCAAAAACAGATACCTATGGAAGCTTTGAGTGTGAGTAAGAGTTAAGATATTTGCATATGAGTACGGATGTCTGTTAGGAAACATTCTTTATTTTTAGCAAAGACAATCCTTTATGAAGTTTAAAAACTTAGAACCAAGATGGTCCTTATAAATTTCAAAATTGAGGATTGTTGAAACTAAACTTAAGGGACATACATCTTTCTCCTCGAACTTAATTTGGTAGGGTCATACTAGTTGTTCTGAGTGTAAAGGGGTATCTACTTGTGCATTAGCTCCCGAGGTACGTGTTCTTAGGCCTTATGCATTAAAATTCAGGGGTACGTATTCTCGGGTTTCGAGATATTATCTTCTCGAGCGTCATTACATTTTGACATATATTCATGGGCCCTAATAAGTATGAGTTGACGTGATTGCGAAGGTATACGGAACGATGAAAAGAAAATGAGATTTTCAAATAATTTGGTGTTGATAAAGAAGAATTTGTTAAGTGATTATGATTTTGTAAAAGTTTTCTTAACTCAAAAGTTATTTTGATATCTTAATCGATAAGCATGTTATTTTAACTTGAAAAATTCCCTTAGCATCTACTATGTTTATGTGATTTGGAAACTAGCAAACAAGAGAACTGTGAATGTTTGATCCTTCTTTATGTATGATCACTTGCTAGAAGATGATGGAGGAATGAAGAGTTCAGTAGGGGAGTTATAGTTCTTGAAGGTAGTTTTGGGCCTCATCAGCCTATTTGAGTTCATGTACATATGTAAGATATATCTAAATAGTTATGATTGTGGTAGTTATAAGCAACTAGACTTTTATAATCAGTGTAATTTTATGACTTTAGTTTTGTAATATAGTAATGTAAAAAAAGTTGAAGTTTTGTTTTTCAAATTAGTAACTTATACCCTTTTATATATTATGGTGACATGTTGCATATAGATTATGTGCCAGGTCCTACAGGATTTGAGGCGTGATAGGATGGTATCAGAACTAACCATATTACGTTGACCTTTGTTGACCTTGGGTGATAGGTTAATGTAGTATTGGTCGTAATTAGATAACAAATGGAGTTGGGCTTAGACATACCGGATTGCTTTTTATTAGTTTTAGAGATGTATGCAATAAAGGAAGGTTTGAATTTTTAAATCTCCTACGCTAAGTTGAACTCGTTAGGAATAATGACCCAAAATGAGAAGACTTTTGAAGATTTAGAAGTCACATGAGAAATTAAGTTATTGAATAAGAGATTAGGAGTTTATGAGGAGAAGATATATAGTTCGATTTAGTAAGGGACATAAGGTATTGACAATTGAGCAAGTATGGATCCAAGATAAAAGAGCACGCCTTTGAAATTTCTACAAATAAGTTTTGATAGGAAAAAGACGAAAGGCTGGCAATAATAGCAACTTACTAGGCCTATAGTAGAGGGTCTCTGCACAAATTCACTCCACTATGGGACTGGGACAGTTGATAAAGCTCTTGGCTACTGCATGGAGTCTATGGTACAACGATAATGACGTTAGAAATGTGACTGAACCTAGAATGTGTAGAACTTTACTTAGCAAGTGTACTAAGGTATTATTGTAGTTTTCTCGGTAAGAACACCCAGTATCAATCTCTCAAAGACTCCTATACGTAGTGGAAATACTAATAAAATTCAAATCACACAATCTTATCGTGTAAATTCATTTTAAAATTATTAAACAAATTAAGTTAATCCTACTCTTACTTTCTCCATGGATTTTCCCGATACTGGAAAGCTTTTCTACTACAACTAAATTTGCAATTTAACAAATAAAATGAGAATAAAAAAATAATAATCTTGCATATGACAGGAAATTCGATATATTAGTTTCTGCCCCTAATTACCCTAAATGATGAGTTCATGTTGAATTAGTCTAGAAAATCACGAAGCATTTATTATCTTATTTATTTTGATCTAGTATCCCAGTGGGAGCGTGTCAGACTCATTAACTATGCTTAGATGATTTCTAAATTACCTCAGATAGGGTCAAAACTTCTAGATTTTTAGACTAAAATAATTTATCGGATTAAGATTCCCTTAAATGATAAGTACCTACTAAACTTGTCTAAAAAATTATGGATGTTTCTTATTTAATTATCTCGACCTAATATGCTATCAGGAGTGTGTTAAACTCCATAACTATGCCTAGGCAATTTCAAAATTACTTCCGACAGTTTCGAAAATCCTAGATTTTATAAGTCAATTTTTCTAGCTTAAAATTTATGAAAAAGTTCTCATTAATTAAGGTATTCAGGGGTACAACTAACCTATTTTCATCCCCAATGCAAGAACTAAACTAATCTAACATAATAACATAAACATAACAACATTTATATTAAAGCATAAAAAAATGTAGACATTACAATAATTAAATTAAGACTTGAGAATGAAGACATGGCAAGTAATTTAAACAAGACATGAAAAATGTAAAACATTGCAATTAATTAAAAACAACAATGATAATAAATAAAGCATGAAAATTAAATAACTTAAGCAATAATTTAAGGAAGAAATTAACTTATAAACTTGGATGAACTTTGAAATTAAAATTACAACTAGTGAAAGAAAATTTTTGTCCTTCTTCAACCCAAAACAACAACAAAAATAAAAGAAAAGAAGAAGAAAAAAATCGAAAAGTTTTGAGAGAAGGGAGAGCAAAATTGCTCCCCAAAAAGAAAACTACAACTATCTAATGAAGTTTAGAATGACCCAAAAAATGTTCAAGAGTTGAATAAGCCTTTAAGGTTGAATGTTAACTTAGCTATAATCATCAACTTTAACCATCATCCAAGCTAGTCTTTGGCCGGTGAGAGGTGAAATTGAGTGTTTAGGCTTGAGTTGTAGCAACAAATTAGGTATTAGATGATGGCTAGCATAGGTGGATTAGGGGTGAGGTTAAGTGTTAACAAAATAAGAGTTGATGAAACTTGAGAAAAAAAATCTGAATCCAGTACTTTGATCGGTCGAACCATCCAAATATGCAAAATTAGGCCAGCTTGTTTGCTTCAATAATTCTTCAGTATAATTAATTTGTCAGTTTTTTTATCTTCGTCTTTCAGTATTCAAACGGCTTATCTGATCGTAGATTCTCAACAAATCCCAGCAGTAGCTATCTTGGCCAATTTGACATCGATTCTTGAAAAGCACGTGAAAATCCATAATATCGAAATAAAGCACATAACATGCATCAAATGTCAAAAAATTTTAGTTATTAATCAAGGCTTGCACTCTTATTTTATATAATTTTATATAGTAATCACACCTCCTACCTAGACATTGCTAGTCCTGAGTAATGAAAAAAAAAAACAATGAATGAGTTTGAAAATTTTTAATAATACTCAAGACACTAAAATATTCATGAATTTGTTGCTTAAGTCAATTTGTTAACTCGGTCGTCCATCCCGAATCCAAATAAACACAAATTTAATCAGGTTCAAATTGCATCACCTAATCTCGATTACTCAAGGAAAATCAAGCTAAGCTAGAGTTAATTCTCTATGAATTAAACAGACCACTTATGAAACCAATTTATTTTTTGAAATATGACTCAAAATAAATTTTTGGAAGGATACTCAAAGTAAACTTTCTAAATTTCAAATTTTAAGTCGATTGTCAATGTAACATCATTCGACTTAAATTCATAACCCCATCTCTCCGGTGATGCTCCATTACAAAATTTCAATAGTAGTAACTTATTTTCTCTTTTTTGACCCCTTTTTTTTCCATCCATTTTTTCTTTTATTTATTTATATTTTTTTTCTACCATCGTCGGACTCTGTCATCTCTTCATCTTCAACCACTTTTAGCCTTTTGGCTTTTGATTTTATAATTTTGAAAAGTGATGTTAGGAACATGTATCCTTTATAAAATGAATAAGTCGAGTTATTTTTTTCAAAGAAATTGGTTCATAAGGTTTTAAACTAAGTCAAAGAGCTTTCAAACTTTACTAGATTTTCGAACCCAATGTACTTGTATGGCCATTAAGAAAGGGATAGTAAACTAGTCCTACATTTTATTTTATGCTATAACTTGAAACATGTTAGTGTTTTCGTGAATTTTTAGAACTCATTACACATGCAATAGTTATTCTTGAATCCTCCCAATCTAATGTTTATCATTTTTGTTACTATTTCTCCCTACCAACAAAACGATCAAATGGTCCCTACAACAACATTAGATAGAGACAACATGAAATATAACGAAAAAAAATTAGAAATTGTAATGAAAGGAGACGAGAACATATACTAAGTTGCTTCTGCGTGTCAATATATACTTTATTTGGTATCCTATTCCATTTAGTGCATCTTTCATCGTCAAACCTGCAATATCAACTATTGTGTACTAAACAACAAATGCGATCATCATATCATATAGTATCAAAATAAGGAGAAATCATGGCTCACAACCATAGCATAAAAAGATAAGCAAATGTAACATAGAATATATGCATGATTACGATAATAGAGATTAGCCAAAGAAGCTACCATAAAACAAACGTGATAGGCCATCAGTAGCTAACTGCTTCTATTCCTAATATATAGAAATCAAAATAAAACAAACACAAGGGAAATAAAAATAAAAATAAAAACAAGACCTACAACTTACAATTATATCAATGTGTTATTAAAGCACAATATAAAGCTAGGTTCCAAGGACAAAATTGGGACTAAACTTGAAAAAAAATCCCAAATTTCGAACAATTTTGAACAAAAAGTTTCCCGAGTTTTTATAACATTGGTATAATTGTACACACACCCCTACTTAAACTATGCATAGCCCATATATTCATGTTCACAAAAGGAATGAGACTAGATTCCAAAATTAATCAAAAAAACAAAAAATAAAGAGAAGGAAAATGCTATGTGCAAGGACACCTTCCTTGAATATACGCCTAACTGTAATCGAGTGGATCACTACGATCTACTCATTTTGGTGGTTGCACGGCATATATGTTTATTTTAGTCCTAGATGTACTTCCACCTACCATCCTATCGTCATCATCTCCCAGCTTAGTTGGAAATATAGTCTCTTTCGAGGCTAAATCCTCGTCTCTTAAAGCATCGGTCATCCACGCTCCACCTTCTAAGGAGTTTCCAATCTCATGGTTCTCAAATACAAGTTTATCTCGCCGATCTCATGAAATGGGTGCACAAGATAGAACAAGCTCATTCTTCCCCATATTACTAGGCGTGTCATTCGATGGTTGGATATCAAAAATATTTAGCGCCGCTTTCATATGGCCAAATGAAAGCTCTATTACACCATTTCGATAATTGATTAAAGCATTAGAATAGTTGTTCAAGAATAATTGGAATGGGAGTTAGTTCAAAATTGATATCCAATACCACAGAATCAACGGGATAGATGAACTTGTTCATTTATACAAGAATATCTTCAACTACCCATTTTGCAGCCTTACATTCCCCATTACTAAAATGCAATATCATCTTGACAGGCTTGAGTTCCCTTAAACCCAATTGGTTATAAACCGAATATGATAATAGGTTTACACCAGTCCCTAGATCGAGCATGTCATAATTAATTGCAAATTCTCTAACCATATAAGCAATAGAAGGACATATGGGTTTCTAATATTTAGCATGATGTATGATTGAAAAATAACGCTCACATTTTTGGTAAGGTATGCGCGATCATTTTCGTTGATCTTACTTTTACCCTTACATATTTCATTAAGCCTTTTAGTTTTTGACAAGTATTGTTTGATCGGATCAAGAAGGGGGAAATTTACTTTGACTTGTTTGAGCATGTCAAAGATTTCTTTTTGAATAGTGGACTTCGGTGGAGCTAACCGTTAAATTAACGGTGGCTTCGGAACGTACACAACTACATCAGGCTTTTCTTATTCCCAAGTACCAACCACTTTTTTTTATTCCAACTCTTGACTTAGTCCCTTAGATATTTTATCAGTTAATATTTTATTTTGGGGAATAAATAGATTATCAGATGATCAAAATAAGGATTGATTTTCATTTTAAAGAAATTTAGAATTTAGATCAATCGAAGTAATACTTTGATCGATTGAAATATGGGATTTTTAGGCAATGACAATCAGATCGATCCAACTCTTTAGAGTTGATTTTTCCGTTTTAGATTGATCCAACCATTAATCAAATCCTTAGAAATTGAACTTTCAACTATTTCCTCTCCTTCCTTCCACCATATTTACATGCTCGTGAGGCACTTGTCATGAAGTGATCATCTCGGTAACTTGCACTTGCTTAGGCGAGTGTTGCTTGGGTTGTGTAGGTAGTTGTCATATGCCCGGTTTACCTAGATCTTTGATAAGCTCATTTAGGTTCCAAAATATCTCAGTAATAATCTTCTATAAGTTATCAACTTGAGGATCGGACATTAGTGCCTACGATTCATTGTGTCAATAAAAAGGAGAGGCATATACACCTAGCCCAGAAGGCTTGTATTGGAAGTTTTGAGGCGATGGAGCCTCATTCTTCTATGAGAAGTTCAGTGATTCCTCCACCCCAGATTATACATTTGCACAAAAGGATTCTCCTTCCCTTGGTTTTGATAAGGTTTTTGTTGGACATATTGAGCAGACTGAGTTTGCTCGTACCACACATCCTTCATAACAATAATTTAATTGAAATCCTCTATTTTGTGCTCGTCACCTTGGTAAAAGGCATGAGTGATAGAAAAAATAAGAGTTGTTACCGCATTCACCCTCTCAATTCCCATTACCTACATTATCTTTTCTAAGGCAACACATTTTGTCGTCCACTTATCGGCTTCGTTAGCGTGACGAACACCTCATTTTGTCGGAACATCTTTTGAAAATGATAACTTGGAAACTTTGACAGGTGAATTCTCCTAAGTTCGGGATTCGTCAATGAGATTGTCGAAGAATTGCCAATTGTCTGCAGTGTTCTTTTTGGAAAGATTTCCGCCATATATGGAGAAAATCATTTGCTTCAATTTTGCACTTGGCGATGTATGGAAGAATTTGATCAACCACCATTTGTCATAACCATAGTGGGGACAAGAAAGTCTTTGAAACGTTCCCAATATTGGAAAAATTTCTAGGATGGTGGAGAGGTGAATTGGGAGATGCGCTTTTGATATTTGAGTATTTGATGATGTGGGAAGTATTTGGTTAGGAACACTCATTGCATCTTATCCCAAGTGCTGATAGAAAAAGAAGGAAGTGAATTGAATCAAGCTTTGGCTTTGCTTTTGAAAGTGAAAGGGAATAGCCAAAGGCATATGATATCGGTTTCAATTGATGGATCTCCAAAAAATGATAACGAAATTATTGATAAAGTTATATGCACTTTCGGCTTCCAAGCCTTTGAATTCCGAAAGAGATTGGATAATCCCCGCCTTGAATTTGAAACCTTCGTATTGAATTTCGGGTAGGATGATACATGAGAATGTGCATCTTTTCAATGGCTGAAGTACGTCTGAAGTAGGAAGATAGAAGAGATTTATAAGCAGAGATGCCGAATGATGAACGAGAGGTGGTGGCGATTGATTCATAGCGATATACTCTTGAAATGATTACTATTGAGCCAAGGTAAGTCCAAGTGGAATATCTAGAAGAATTTGGTAACCGGGGATGGGAGGTGGCACGCCGTGAGGATTAGAAGGAAGAGGAGGAAGATTATTAGGAAAATTACCGCCACCGTAGTAATCAAATCTTGGTGGGGCGTTATTATCATCGTCGCCATAATAACTCATCAAATTTGGCATAGACGAACTAGAGCCGGTCTTTTTTTGCAATAGTCATTGCTATAAACGTGTAAAAGGTGGAATTTTGGACTTCTACAAATTACACGCTACAGGAAAAAAAATCGAATTTGACCGAAAGAATGGTGATTCTAAATTTTTTAGCACTCCGTTACAAGGGCAGTTACCGGTAACGGAAATAAAAACTTGACTGAACCTAGAATGTGTATATTTTTACTTAGCAAGTGTACTAAGACATTGCCATAGTTTTCTCGGTAAGAATACCGAGTATCAATCTCTCAAGTACTCCTATGTGTAGTCTTTTCTGATCGTAGATTCTTGACAAATTCCAACAGTAGATTTCTTAGCCTATTTGATACCGATTTCTTGAAAAGCACGTAAAAAACCTTATTATCGAAATAAAGCGTGTTACGTACATCGAATTTCAAATAATTTTATTTATTAATCAAGGCTAACACTCTTATTTTTTGCAATTTTATGCAATAATTAAAGTGTTATAAGTATGGGTGATTATGACACTTGAAAATGAGTAACCAACTACCTTGAGATGGGAGTTAAATATGATGACGATAGCAAGGAATAGACAAAATATGATAGAGAAAAAATTAGGATACAAATTCAAAAATTTCGATGACAAGACGGGAAGTGCATACTTTACAAAAGAGCATGAGCATTCATGTAGTTAGTATTGGCATTTACCTATGGGGATTTTCTTTTGTAACATGAAATATTGAGGAGAAAAGATTGGGTACAACTAACATTGGCCAAAAGCAGGGTTTGGGAATGGACCCGAGGAAATTCTGATAGATTCTAACTTAGAATAAGAAAAGGAAGACCTAGGGAATGGGAATGGACAGGATAATTTTACCAACAATTTTGGACTCATAAATAATTTGATGAGAGATGACGAAGAAGATCAAGGAGAGGATCCTGAAGAATTCGAACCTGAAGACAATAATGAACTAGTAGAACTAGCTGAGGGTAAAAGAGTAGATGAGGAAGAATAAGAGGATATAGATTAGGGAGAATCTGTGTAAGCTAATCCTCTACATGGCCCAACGTCCCACAATGCGTACGAAACTTGGATTTTCGAATTTTATCAAATGACGAAAATGCATACAATTTGAAAGATGATGTGGAACTCAATAGGGCAAGTAAGTTATTATAATGAAGAAGGATAAGCCATTATTAATGCTCAGATGTGAATTGCTAACATACTACTTCCAAATTTTCGAGCGGGTATGGATCTGACAAGCACACCACGATGGATAACGTTACTAGAGACAACATTTCAAGACACAGACATAACTAAGAAGTGGGAGAAACTTGAGATGATGATATGCTACTTACGAGATGAAACAACGGCATGGTGGCATGATACGACAATGGAACATTATGGCATTAGTTGGGAGAAGATATGGTTGTGGGATAGATTTAAACAACTTTTTAAACAACGTTACTGCAATTATACTTTGAACGAGGAATGACGACAACATTTTCTTAACCTATACCAAGGACTTCATACCATCTTCGAATATTATTGAGAGTTTGAGAACCTTGGTAGATACGCCCAAGAGTTTTTATAGACAGAATGGTAGAAAATAACAAGATTTCAGAATGGGTTAGTACCTCAAATCTAGAATATGATAGACCTTCTCTAGCCCTATGATATAAGTCCATAGTGAACTTAGCCAGGGGGCCAAATGTATGTTGCCCAGAGGTATACATATACACTTTTCAAGTAATTTATAAAGTTATTCATACATTACTGCATATTGAAAAAGGAGATTTATGTCGCCAAGTTACTTTAAAGTAGACCCCTAGGTATGATTAGAAATACTGTAATCAAATGACCTTCAGACAAACTATATAAGGATTGCGAGACGTGAGAAACCTAATTGATGATAACTGATTGAGAAACTTTGATAAACCATAAACTTTAGTTACAACTCTATACTAGAGGTCCGACCATAGAGTAAAGACTACCTTGAACTTCTAGGACAAAGTTCCAATTACTTGTGGAGAGTTGTAACAGACAGAATTTCCTTAACCAATCGATTGAAAGGAAAAATCAGTTGATTGAAGAATCAATCGACTGATCAGTAAAATATTATGAATAATTTGGTCGATGAGGTATTTTGAGAGTAACACTTGTCCAGATAAGTTATAAAACCTCCATACGCCAAAATTTGAACATGTGACAATTTGGCCATGAAGCTAGAAATCTATCAACTAATTTCCAAATCAGTCGACTGATTTATATGGAAATGAGAAGTTGACAAGTGGCAACACCCTAGCTTGTATTCCACCCTAAAAATACTATAAATACCCACCAAGTCATATTTTGATATAGACATATGTGTACATATATGTGAGTGAGAGTAAGAGTGAGGAAGAGGATAAATTAAGAGAAACTGAACCTAACTTCGTCCACTCAACGTGATAACCGAGCCGAATAAGCCTTAGATGTTGGTACGATGATGAGACTTCCCCTGCATGTGAGAAATATGACCTATCAAGATGACTTCTTGAAGCAATAGAGGTACGGTTAGGATATTTCCCAAGTAAAAATAGCAACCTTTAAGATTTTGGCTAAAACTCTATTGTTTTGTACATTATGATGTTCCTTCATAACTTCATGATGAACCACAATGAGACATATAGAGTTGTGATGAATATGCATTCTACCTGAATTATGACGGCCTATAACCACCTTGACGTTATTAGGAAGACAATTTGGGTAATGTCGCTCTAAGGAACTCGAGGGAATGTTAATGTATTATATTGAGGCAAGAGTAAGAGAAAAGGTGGAATAAGTGAATGACATGATATAGTGTTGATACCCAAGAAGTGGCCATATGGACATGGCGTAAATACTTTGACATACCAGAAGTGAATTAAGTGATTAAAATAATGTAGTATTGTTAAATGCCCCATGACCTATAGACATATTAGTAAATAAGAAAAGATCGATTAAGTGGTCGACATGATGTAGTATTAGTCAAAGCACCCCAATAATTTATGTATATATGTTTTTCCCCAAACTTAGAAAGTTAACTCAGTACTCTGATATACCATGATAATTTATAGGGAATTATAAGGCAGGAGATTAGCAATATACCTAAATGCTTTGAAAATTAGGAAACTTCATGAGTACTCATCCTCCCCTCTGAAGAAAATGTGAGAATGTTTATGAAGAAACTAAAGAGAAGGTAAGGTCGATAAGTGGATGAAAACTACTGACCACAGTACGAAGACTATTGGTTAATATCGTGGATTTAATGAGAAGAGCCTGAGTTATTTGGAAGACATCGGTTGAACAATTACGTGTGAAGACCTAAGAAAGATTTGAGTCGAATGGTGAGTAATAGTGAGGAGCTTTGTTAGGAATTGATGTAAGATTGCACCAATATTCAGACTAAGCGTTTGAAGTAAGAAATACTATGAGAATATAAGGGTTAGTATGTTATTTTGACCTATTTAAGAATGACATTGACGAGTCTGGTGAGTAAGTATAAGTACGAGAGAAGTCTAACTTGGCTTATCTTTAACTCTTGATAAGAATTTATGGACGTAGGACGGAAGGTCCTAATAAAGTTTGAAATTTTCAATGGTGGTAATTTAAGATATATAGATCTTGGAAGTGGTAATGTGTGGTCTAATTAGGTAAAGTTCGTTATCTACATAGAAGCACTAAGAGAACTTTGAGCTGTTAAGCTGCATTGATGACAGTGCAGGAAGAACATTTATGCATATCATGCATGAAATCATAAGTATGGATGTGAACCAGGAAACATTATTTATTTTTAGTAGAGATAATCCTATGTAAAGTTGAAAAACTAAGGGCCAAGATGGTGTCTATGAGTTTCGATTATTGAAATTAAACTTGGGGGATGTACGTTTCTCCCCTACAACTTCATTCGGCCGAATCACACAAGTGGTTTAGGGTATGGAAGGGCAACTACTTGTGCATAAGCTCATGGGGTACATCTTGTTAGGCTTTATACATGAAAATCCTAGAGTACGTGTTCTCGGGTCTGAAGGCATTGTCTTTTCAAGCGTAAGTATTTCCTGATATATATTTGGGGCCCCCAATGAGTTTGAGTTAACGTAGTCATGAAGGTATACAAAAAGAAGAAAGGAAAATGAGATTTTCAATTGATTTAGTGTTAATGAAGACGAATTTGTTAAGTGATTATGATTTCATGAAAGTTTTCTTAAGTCATGAAAAGTTATTTTGATGCCTTAGTAGATTTTTATTTCCCTAACTGTCTAATATGTTTCTGTGATTTGGAAACTAGTAGATAAGAGAATTGTGAAGACTCAATTCATCTTTGTGTAAGATTGTTGCTGGAAGATGATGGAGGAATGGAAAGTTCACCAGGGGAGTTATAGTTCTTGAAGGTAGTTTTAGGCCCCATCGGCTTGCTTGAGTTCATGTACATAAGTAAGATATATCTAAATAGTTATGATTGTGGTAGTTGTGAGGAGCTAGACTTTTACAATCAATGTAATTTTATGACCTTAGTTTTGTAATATAATAAAGTAAATAAAATTAAAATTTGTTTTCAAATTAGTAGCTTATGCCCTTTTATATATTATGGTGATGTGTTGCATATAGGTCACATGTCGGATCCTCGGGCAAAAACCTTATTAGTACACCAATGTTTGGGCCAAATCCGATTAGTATACTAACTTTCAATATCCTCCAATTAGTACATCAACCTTAGAAAAATGGTTAAAGTTAGCTCTGGTATTACGTAATTCGTTAATGGTTAGGTATTTTCGGGTTTTCACGAAATATTCTCCATTAAAAGTTCCATTTGACCCCTTTAGTTTCAATTATTATATTTTTAGTCACATATTTTGAATATAACACGTATATAGTTCAAAAAAGATATGTTTTGACCCCTCTGATTTTAGTTGTTACACTTTTGGTCCATGAATTAAATAATACACATGACATTATAATAAAAATATTTCTTTTTTATAAAAGTATTTCTAAATAAGTTTAAATTAAATAAAAATATTTGAAAAATTAAATAAAAATTTTATTTGGCCTCTGGTATTAATTGTTACTCTCTCAAGCAATTACAAGCTGAAAAATGAAATTATTTCCAACCATATCAAATTTTAAACAATTGGGATAAAAAATGAATTTTATTATAAAAATTTAATATATTTAAAAAATAAATAAATGTTGACCCAAATTATGATTTTAAAGTTTTGATGATAACAACAAAAAGATAATATTCAATTAAAATGCTCAATGTTGTTGATTTGACATGTTTATCTGTGTTATTGAGCTAATGATTGTGTATAAGTATCTAAAAAGAGACATCTGCTGCAAAAAAACAAACTTTAATAGGACAAAGAATAAAAATCAAACAAAATGGGCTAGGGTGTCAACAACCGCCATTGAGGTGTCAGCAACCCTATGTAGAATGCAAAAATTTGGGGTAGCGATAGTTTATGGCCTAGGAAAATCTAATTTAAAGGGTATCGACATGCCAAGGCTAGGGTGTCAACAGTGAGTCGAAATTCTGCTCAACGGTCCGATTTTTCAAAGCTTGTAACAGTTATAAACGGCTAGTTTGCCAATTCCATCCAACTTGGGACATAAATACACATATAATGTGTTGAAGAAACAAACCATATAAAAGCTTTTAGACTAAATTTCTTATAAATCCCACTTATAAGAGGTACAATCAATTTTCATATAATACACTTTTATAAGTGGATTAGAGTTTTCTCTTTAGACTCAAATTAATCTTTATATTTAGAGTAAGAGAGAGACTCTTGTAAGAGTAATTAAGGAATTGTCTCAATACTCAATAGAGGGTGTGAGTTGAGCCCACATAAATCAATTTGGGTAGGAGGTGAACCTGCAAGGATTTCATCAAGGATTTGAGGTGAGCCCGACAAGTCTAGTCCGTGAAAATCTTGGGTTGAAGATAAACCCTAGTATACTCTAAGGCTTGAAGGGTTGTTTCAAGCATAGTAATCGGCACTCGGGAAGCGGATCGGTTGTAAGTGTTTCATTAGTTATTAATAGAACCTCAAGCAATTTGACTTGAGAGAGCGGATGTAGGGGATCGTGGGAT
>MKEJ01086062.1:0-10360 GCA_001753735.1 Embelia ribes | reverse complement strand
TCACGACACCCAAAATGGCCTTGCCATACGTACAATAATAATATTATAATGCATGATATAATACTATTAAATGCCAAAAATATTCCCACATTTTTCGGGACATTACAATTAAAACTACTTCCCAGGTATCTGTTTGAATTGTGAAAGTTTGCCCTTGCACCAGACCCACCACGACCCTATTTATCTTGATAACAAATCATATATATATATAAGAGACCAAGATTTACATGATTCAGACTCAAGTTAAAACAAGTTTAACTTGGGCCTACTCTACTGGACTAATACCGGTATATATTTTATTTATAGAAAGAGAAAAATTACAACATGATATAATATATAAAATAAAGTTGGAATTATGAATCAAAATTGCTATATTATTTTCCCTCTTTTCTCTCTTTATGTGCCTTGTTTATGGGTTTCTCTGCGTTTTTTAGCATTTTTTTTTTTGTTAACTTTTGTTGCGCTTCCATCTCTTATTTTATAGGTAAAGTGTACATTATAAGTCAATATAGTAGATTGTATTTGTACAGTATATAATATTTGCATTTAATGATTGAATTTCATATTTGCATCAATTATAATAAAATATCATATTAATAAGTATTTTATATCAATAAATATTTTATAACAATAATAATGTTATAAGGCAATAAATTGGATGCCGCGTCATCCATTCCGTAAATGGATTAATAGCATAAACAACATAATTGCTAAGACTCTTCCTTGAGTCTTCGAAGAGAAACAGGAATCTTCCTTTAAATTGACTCAAATAAAGAAAATATTTGTTTATCAACACTTAAAATATACAGGAAATAAAAATATTTTTAAAATCCCCCACATTCTTGTCCCTCCCGAATGAGCTTCATTTGGTGACACAGTCTAATTCTATTTAATATAATGAAAAATTGGATAACTCAAAAGTCTTGGTCGTATATTTTTATTTGTTTACAAGATTTTCCGCGTGAACAATAATAACTTAGGCAGATTTCAAATTATTAAAATTATTAAAATTATATAAATGTAAGATATTCATATATATCTTTACATAACTAATCATAATAGAAATTACTAAAATTATATTTAAGAATGAAAATATTATTAGCAAATAGATATTTTTATAAATTAATTTCTATCAATATAAGATTCTTTATAAATTTTTAAAATATTATCCTAATGAACATTAATTTTTGAAAATATTTTTCATAATAAAATTTTCACATACATAAAATTAATCTAAATAGATATTAATTTTTCGTAAAAATATTATATTAGTATAAATCTTTTTAATAGGGGAGCCCGGCCCGAATTACCATAAATTCGGGTTCGGATTCGGGTTCAGGTTCGAATTTTATTTTTTAAAAAATTTGGATAATTTGGGAATTTGGGTAATTCAGGTTCGGTAATTACTCGAAATACCCAAATAATGAAATAACGTCGTTTTATATTATATTATATTATATTATATTATATTATATTATATATATATATATATTATAAGAAAACGACGCCATTTTATTTATATAATTCGGGTTCGGTTAGGGTAATTCGGGCAATTCGGGTTCGGATTTTAGCCTAAATCGGATTCAGTTCGAGTTTGGGTTCGGATTCAGGTTCATTATTTATAATTTAAGTAATTCGGGTTCGGGTATTTCAATATTAATTTCAGGTAATTTAGGTTCGAGAATTTCAATTTTTTTTTAATTCGGATTTAGGTAATTCAGGTCGGATATTTTCTGAATTATCCAAATGTTCTCCCCCTATCCTCTACCATAGTTTGATAAAATACTAAAAACAAAAAATGTCTTATAAAAAAAAATATTTAGTGAATAAAATATAATAAAAAATCAAAATCAGTAGTAAAAAATGAAATATCTTACACATAATTAGTGTATTTCACGGACTCCATTATGATATAAAATTTAATTTATAAATTGGACCAAATTGACTCTCATTCTTATTTATTTATTTTCTTTCTTTCCATGCACCTCTCTATCTTGCATTTGCGGAGTTTATCTCAGTCAAGATAAGCCTTAATTTCAATAAAGTAATAATGAAGTAATAAGTGAATAAATTGGATATCGCCTCATCCATTACGTAAATGGATTAATAACATAAATAAGATAATTGCCAAGACTCTTCCTTGAGTATTCAAAGAGAAACAGGAATCTTCCTTTAGACTGACTCAAATAAAGAAAATATTTGTTTATCAACATATAAAATATACGGGAAATCAAAATATTTTTTAAATCCTCATGTTCTTGTCCCTTCATTGTCCCGAAAGAGCTTCATTTGGTGACACAGTCTAATTCTATTTAATATAATGAAGAAATTGGATTACTCAAAAGTCTTGGTCGTATATTTATATTTGTTTACAAGATTTCCGCGTGAACAATAGTTGCTTAGGCAGATTGCAAATTATTAAAATTTATACATTTTATGAAATTCAAATTTAAAATAATAAAATTTAACATAATAAAAAATTTTAAAATTACATGTATATATATTAACTTAACATTATAGAAATTCAACTTTCCATAATAGAAATTCAACTTACCATAACAAAAATTATTAAAATTTTATGCATGTCAGATATTCATATATATCTTTACATAACTAATCATAGTAGAAATTACTAAAATTATATTTAAGAATGAAAATACTATTAGCAAATAAATATTTTTATAAATTTATTTCTATCAATCTAAGATTCTCCATAAATTTTTAAAATATTATCCTAATCAACATTAATTTTTAAAAATATTTTTTCATAATTAGATTTTTGCATACATAAAATTAACCTAAATATACATAAATTTTTCGTAAAAATATTATCTTAGTATAAATCTTATTAATCGATTTTTTATAAATTTATAAATAACTGGAAAAATATTTTGCAAAAAGATATCATATCAAAAAGTAAATTATCAAAATTAATTTAATAAAATAAATAAAATTAATTTGATAAAAAAAAATTAATATAATACACACAGTACACTCTAAACCTCCAGTATATATAGAGAAATGGTTCAACAAGAACATTACAACGAGCATAGAAAAACTTAAGAGATAGACAAAGAAACTATGGATTTGAATGATAATTTTTCCCATGAGCACCCTTTGATTCTCTCAGAAGAGAAGTTCAACAAATTTCTGGATTGTACTATTTGTTGCGAACCTGTGGTGGGGCTGTGTTTTTGTTGTACACAATGTCCGTATGTCCTTCATAAACATTGCACGGAATTGCCACGTGTAATACCACAACACGATCTTCATCGCGAGCACCCTCTCAAGCTCATCCGAAGAGTCCCCTCACAATCAGCATTTAACGACTGTGGAGCCTGCAAGGTCGAACGACGTGGCTTCGTATATACTTGCCAAGAGTGTCCCTTTAGTCTCCACCTCGGTTGTGCTACGAAATCGATTTGGGTCCCATCCGAAGCCCTCCAAGAAAAATTCGGCAAGATATTCTATCAGAGCATAAGTTATGGCGAGAACGATACCAACTGTGTCATTTGTAGAGACACTTGCAAAGGTATCAAGTTCTTTAACTACGTTTGCAGCATCGGCGAGGACAATAACAATTATTTCCACATCCAGTGTGGGATGTTGCCGAAATTTGTAAAGCATCCGAGGCATCTCCATATCCTCACCCTTCATCCCCCAATAGAAAAAGATTTGCAGTATGATGAGTGTTATTGCGATGCTTGCGAGAAAGAGAGGGATCCGCTTCGGTGGGTATACTATTGTGTGAATTGCGAGTTTGCCGCACACGCAAGTTGTGGAATTACTTGTGCATTAGACCCACCTGTGAAAGGTATTATTGAGGAAAGTCCCGTATATAGATATCTTCAAGAAGCTAAAAATGAAGAAACCGAGAGGAGAAAGGGAGCTGTTGCACTAGACCTCGAAATTGACCAAGGCCTAGGAAAGGAGAAAGCAAGGTGAAAAGAAAGAAAGAAAGAAAAGAAACAAGAAGATAATCATTTTAATTATTTCAATCATCCGCATCCACTTGTCTTGTACGACGAACAATTTAATGTGGCGATTTGCTGCAAAATTTGCAAATCAGGCATATACGGGAAGACTTATATTTGCAAGAAGTGCAGATATTATCTCCATAAAAGATTCGCTGAATTACCACAAGAGATCCTACATCCTCTGCACCCAAAATTCCCTCTAATTCTCACGCCTAAACACGGCTACTATTGTAAGTATTGTACATACTGGACATCTGGCTCGTCTTATGTTTGTAAGGAATGTCGTGTAGTACGTGATCCATTTTTCGATATGGCACCACAAGTGGTAAAACATGAAAGCCACGAGCATCCCCTCACTGCAATTAAACATTCGCCTTATACACTCACAGAGTTGCGAGACAATGGCATTGTAAGGCAATTGGAATATCCAATATTTTGCTCATTCATTCCCCCTTGCCACGCATGTAGATTCCCGTGTATGGGTCTGACGCTTGAATGTCACAAATGCGGATTCTACATACATATCCTTTGTTCGTTATTACCACGTAGCGGTAAACATATTAATCATAGACACACCCTTAGCCTAACGTATTCATATGAAGAAGATCCAAGAGCTCTTGAGTTTTTCTGTGACGCTTGTGAAACTGAAAGAACCCCCAATCGTTGGGTTTATTGTTGCCCTAATCCGAAATGCAGTATGTTGCTCATACGGAATGTGTTGTTCCCAAGCTATTCTGCGGTTGAAAATTCTAGTGTATATGTATGTATGTATGTATGTATGTATGTATGTATGTACGTATTATATGTAAATGAAATAAATAATTCCCAGTTGGGGCTGTGTAAGTTTGTTCTTGTGAATAGTTGTGATTCATATACAAGAGAAATTTGCTTGGTCTTTTCAATAATTACCAATTGTGATTTCATAATAAGTACTTTTTGGTACATATTTTTCTTCTAACTTTTTCCAACTGTGAATTCAAGGATTCCCGGAGTCTCAAAAACTTTATTTGATGCTCTCTTCTATCTAATTTGTTTAAGCATGAACTTTTCCACCTTCTGTAATTTCCGTTAATGTCGTAAGATGCTAATACTTAAAGCTTGAATCAGGAGTTTTTGAAACGTTATGGGAATGGATGATGTTAATGTAAGAGTGCTTTCCTTTGGATCATCATCCGGCAACGTGAGCAAATATGACTTGAAGACCAAAAGAAATCCCTCCGGACCCTCAACGTTTTATATATTGTGTATAAAATGACCAATGAGATTCTTTGAAACAAAATGGCATAGAAGTTTTCATGGAGTCTCATCGATGGAGAAAATAAAAGTAGGCATACAAAAAGCTAATTATGCGGAATAACATAAATTGGGTTATAGGCTTATCAATTGTAGTCATAAAAATTTTTGGTTTGTTATAATTGCCAAAATCATTCCGGAATGCAATCACAACGAAAACGTCCACTTACCATAGCCAAAATGTCTTCCTCTTCTTGGGAATCTCAATATAAGTCCTCCTTTTCGTTTTTTTTTTTTTTACGTGAAAAGGTGTCTCTACTTCTCTCAAGCAGAGAAATATATATAAACTTCTTACCGAGAGTCCCAATAGAAAAAAGACACTCATTTTGAATTCAAAATTTTTATCATGAAGACTTTTAAGTTATTATCTGATCAGATACTCTTTTCCTAATAAGATCTTACTATATTAAATACAAAATTTAATCCTTGTGGGCGGACCAACCCAGACCAAACTGGGGTTAACCCGAACTGAATCCCAATATCTCCCACTCGCACACAATAATTTTAACCATTGTGTTCGCTTAGGCTTTTGCAGAGTACATACAGACAAATAGGCCGTGCGACCGGCATACAAGTAAGAGCACTTTCTGCATATCTGTTTGGAGTATACAGATAGTTCAGGTAAATGTATGTAGTCCCCTAGAGTCTTTGAGTTATATTTTGACAAATTTAACATAGATCTCAATTTTGTTATGTACCATATTCACAATTATGTTTAACTACTAAACATAACTAGCCAAATTGCGAATACTATAAATGTAACACTCAATGTTCTTCCCTTATTATGTGACTTTTTATTTCAATTTAACTACTTTTCTAATATATTTCATTAGACCATATTATCATAATCATTAAGGACATCCCAAGATAGCAATCATCAAATTGAAACTTCTAGAGACAATTAAAGGTCTTAAGGGTACTTTCATAAATTGCATAAACTTATTAGGGTCTCACACTGAGAAAGTAGAGATCACCATTTTTCTCCCTTAATAGTTATTTAAGCACACGTGGTATGAAAACACGTGCCATAGTATTTTCTCCATTCCCTCTATTAGAGCATATGCATTCCCTTTAGGAAAAATAATATTGTGCAAGTAATAGTTCAAGCACACTTAATGCCTGACTTAGGCCCTCCATTTAACAGGACCATTACTTGGCTCTAAAGAACATTTTAAGATAAATCATTGGGTGAATTCATCTTTGATCAACAAAAAGTATATTGGCTTTACGATCTCATCTTAAAAGATAATCCTTTAAGGGGGCATATATTTTAAGTCTAGTTTTTACACTAAGGTATACCTAACCTCTTTTGACTTAAACTGACTTATCCCTATGCACAATTTAATCATAGAGACGGTTACCTGTGTGAATGAGCTTGCCTTTATTGTTCGTGCATACCTTACTCATCAATTTATACATAGTATAAGCATTTACATGACTCGTTCAATAATACATTTAATTGAATAAAAGAAATATCATGAACATCAAGTTTTTAAAGGGAAAAACAAAATCAGACTCTACGTAACCTAATGACTTCACATGGTTAACAAATAAGTCCTTAGAAATAGGCTTGGTAAAAGAGTTTGCTAACATTTCATGTGTTGAAATATACTTGACGTTCACTTTTTGTTGTGCAATCATATCTCTCACAAAGTTATACTTGATATCTATATGCTTTGTCTTGCTGTGGTGCTTAGCATCATTAGTGTAAATAATAGTTGCTTGGCTATCATAGTGTATCACTACTTGTGATATTTGGTCTTTTGTTACACCAACGTGACTCATGAAGCATTTAAGCCATACAGCCTCTTATACAGCAGATGAAAGTGCCACATACTCGGCCTCCATTTTCAACAATGCTATACATGTCTGCTTTTTACTGTTCCACGATATGATTCCATTGTTGAGCAGAAATATATACCCCGAGGTAGATTTTCAGCTCTCTAAGTCACCTCCCCAATCTGCATCGGTGTATCCATCAAGATACAATTGATTACCTTGATAGTACA
Source organism: Embelia ribes (assembly GCA_001753735.1). Taxonomy (NCBI): domain Eukaryota; kingdom Viridiplantae; phylum Streptophyta; class Magnoliopsida; order Ericales; family Primulaceae; genus Embelia; species Embelia ribes. Next base: position 3,081 of record MKEJ01086062.1, on the reverse strand, counting down.
AGGAATAATCTATCATCCCTTCAAGGTATTTCAAGATCCTTTTAATTGCTATCCAATGAGTTTATCCTAGATCGAATTAGAATCGACTTACTAAGCCAGCAGCATAACATATGTCCGGTCTTGTACACGTCATTGCATATATAAGACTTCCAACTGCACTTGCATAAGGAACCTTTTCCATATGTTCTTTTTTCATTTTTGAGATTTCAGACACATCTCCTTACTTAGGGTATTGCCCTTGGCAATTGGTGTGTCAAAAGGTTTTGAGCCTTGCATATGGAATCACTCTAAGATTTTCTTAATATACTACTCCTGAGATAGGGCAAGTAACCTATTTGAACGATCTCTTGAAATCTTAACTCCCAAGATGTATGTTGCCTCACCCGTATCCTTCATCTCAAAGTTTTAAGATAACCAACTTTTGATTTCACTGAGAAATTCTTTGTTATCAGCTGCCAATAGGATGTCATTCACATAAAGAGACAAGATTGCCTAAGAACGTAGTGATCTCTTGACGTAAATAAAATGGTCCTCGTCTATCATCACAAAGTTGAAAGATGTTATAGCCTCATGGAATTTCAAATACCATTGTCTGGAAGATTGCTTAAGTCTATAAATGGATTTAAGTAGCCGACACACTTTGTGTTCTTGGCCTTTGATTGCAAATCCCATGGGTTGTTGCATATAGATTTCTTCATCTAACACCCCATTTAGAAATGTTGCCTTTACATCCATTTGATGTAATTCCAAATCAAGGCTTGCTTCAATAGCTAAAATCAAATGGATTGAAGCGAATCTTACAGCTGGAGAAAAGGTCTCCTTATAGTTTATTCCTTCCAGTTGTGTAAACCCTTTCGGCCCTAAGTCCGCTTTGTATCGCTCAACTAATCCATCAACCTTACGTTTGATTTTTAGGACCCGTTTGCATCCAATGGGCTTACGCCCTCTTGGTAAGTCAACTAATTCTCAAACTTTATTGGTTTTCATTAACTCCAATTCCTCTTCCATTGCTTTTATTCATTGATCTTTTTCGACTCATGATAGAGCCTTATTTACTATTTTTTGCTCTTCATCATCCAAGGGTTCAATTATGAGAGCTTGATGAGATAGTTCATCTACCCCTTCAATTCCAAAGTGTCGTTTTGGTACTCTGCCTTAATCACTTTTACGAATTAGAGAAACTGGTTCTCCTTGGTTCTCAATCGGATAATTGGTACCATTTGGGACTGTTGTGAAACATTTTTACTTGGTTCCATTTGGCTCCCACTTGGATCACCTAGTCCTACTTGATCCTCTATCTCGTAGAGAGATAAATTTTGATCCAACTCGCCTCTTTTTGGAAACTCATTTTCCAAAAAAGTGATATCCCTTAATTCAAACTCCGTTACTCTACTACTTTCTTGTTCACCAACAAACACATAGCCTTTTAAGTGTTCAGAATATCTTATAAAAATACTCTTTTTACCCCTTGGTCCCAATTTGCCACATTTATGGGACGGGTCATAGACATATGCAGCACAACCCCAAGGTTTCAAGCTACTTAAGTCGGGTTTCTGACCAGTCCAACACTCATAAGGTATGGTAGGCATAGATTTAGAGGGTACTAGGTTAAGAACATGTGTAGCAGTGAGGAGTGCATCTCCCCAAAAATTAACTGATAAATTTGCTTGTGCTAGCATGGACCTAACCATTTCAAGAAGGGTTCTATTCCTTCTCTCCGTAATGTCATTTTGTTGTGCAGTTCCCAAAATAGTCAATTGTCTAACAATTCTCTTATCTTCACATATCTGCTTGAACTGATTAGACAAATATTCTTGGCCTTGATCAGTTCTCAAGGCTTTTATGTGCTTGTCTAATTACATTTCCACCGAGTTCACATATTTTCTAAAGCAATTTAATGCCTTAGTTTTGTGTGTTATCAAACAGACATGACCGAAGAGTGTGAAGTCATCAATCAAACTGATGAAATATGAGGCACCATGCCTCTCCCTCACATTTAATAGACCACAAACATCAGAGTTGATTAACTGCAATGGAAATTCAGCTCTTTGAGATTTGCCGAATGGTTTTCTTGTTGTTTTTCCTGCTAGACGGAATTCACACAAAGGTAATTATATCTTACTTAGCGAGCCCATTAGGCCTTCTTTTGCTAAGTGGGCCATTCTTTGTTGATCAATATGACCAAGTCTAGAATGCTATATTTCCACATCATCATCAGATTTTGCAATAAAAGTATTAGCAAAAATACTAGAATTATATTGAATATCCATAACCATAAACCTCTATCCAAGTACCATAACCATAAAACATAGACTTATGAAAAATATCAACACCATGTCTACTAAAGTTCAAATAGAAACCTAAATTGACAAGTGCTAAAATAGAAATCAAATTTCGTTACATCCCAGAAATATAAAGGATATCATATAATTCAAGGACTTGTCCACTGCTCATTTACAACTTGCAGCTTCAAATTCCTTTGACTTCTTCCTTTGTATTGTTTCCAATATGAATCCACTTAGTTCTACTAGGAATGCAATGATACTCCACATAGGACTCTCAATCATTTGTTACATGGTCCATGGTACCCAAATCTAAAATCCAGAAATAAATAGATTCAATTAGTAAAACAGTATTAGAAACAAAACTAAAGCTGTTTTGTGAAAAGATCAATGGTACCTTCTTTTCTTATTTGCACTCAATTGCAAAGTGTCCCTTGACACCACAGTTGTAGCACTTGAGCTTAGACTTATCCTTACTTTTCTCAAGTTGGGTCTTCTTTGACCTTCCACTTGTTTAGGTTTATTTTGGCCTTTCCCAGCATTCTTCTTCTTCCATTTCTTGTCCATTTTACGCCCCTGCTTAGGAGTACTAGCCCCAGTATTTCCAGTTTTAGCCACACAAGCTTGAGAATTTGATTTCATTGCCTCAATGCGATTTTCCTCCTACTCGAGGTGATAAGTCACGTCATCAAATTTTGTCACATTGAGGTTATGGGTAAGTTGGACTTCATATAGTCTTAATTTAGTGGAAGAGAGTGAATAACATCTTGAACCTTTTGTTCTTCTGTCAAAGAGTGAC
>MKEJ01086050.1:0-16462 GCA_001753735.1 Embelia ribes | reverse complement strand
AGTAAGCACAGATTCACCCTAAAATAAAATGGGGAAATTGACATGAAACTATAAACATCGAGCAATGTTTTGAATATGAAGATGTTCATGTTCAATAATTATATTTTGTTGTGGACTGTAAGTGCAAGTTAACTAATGCAACACTCCTTATTCATTAAAAAATACTTGGGTTTAGAAAAAGAAAATTCACTGTCATTATCAGTGCTCACATGATGAACCTTTTTGTTATGTTGTGTTCTTACCATCTCAAAAAAATTCTTTGAATGTATAAGATATTCGATTTTCACCGCATCAAATAACCCTAAGTTGAAATAGAAAATTCATTCATAACTGTTAAAAAATAATGAAAACTATCACTAAAAGCAATGGAGTATCCACCCCAAATATTATCATAAATCCGATTAAAAATATTCATAATGGATAGACTATTAAAACTAATCCTAGAATGTTCTTCCCGTTTACAAGCATCACAAAACGACAACTTATTCAGTAAAGTAACAAATTTAGGAGTTCCTAATCTAGAAGGGCGATCTAGTTGCTTGTGCCACATATCAAAAAGGGGGGAAGCATGACAAGTTTTTGCAGCATGGGTGGGCTTAAAAGAATAATGTTTATCACAATACTCAGTCACTCCAATCTACATCAGCGTAGTATTGTCTTGAAAGATACAAGAGCCAGAAGCAACAATAAAGTGAGGTTTATATCTTTTGTTAATTGACTAAATGAAATTAAATTTTATTTAAAATTGGGCAAATGAAGAGCAACTTTCAAAGTTAAATTAGATGATAAAACGACATAACCAATGGCATGAAGAGTCAGAATTGATAAATTGGTTCAGGCTTTCTTGCCATGACAACTACAATACCAATATTATTAGATAGACGCATAAGAAATTGTGAAGTCATTTAGAGATTGACACTATTTTCTCTATAAATAAAGATTTATCAAAATTCTATTCCTTAGGCGAGATTTCGAAGTGAAAAAAGTAGAAAAAGAAAAAAATAAATCATAGTTTCTGGCTTCATGTTTTTGCTTTTTCTCCAAAACATGTTTTTGTAAAGCTTAAAAAGATGTTTACCAAACACACTTTTTAAGCAACAGATTTTATTCAATATATATTTGTGTCTAACTCCTATGCTCTAAATAAATCATTATGTCGCACAAAAATACTCGGTACTGGGGGATTGCCTTATATTAGCCGTTGCACCATACTTGTGTGACTCCGATTAAGTGTACATACTTAAAAACCACACTTTCATAGTAAGCTGGCAAAATCATTGCTATAAAAATATGAGCAGATTTATATTTCGCGACAGACGTGCATCGAAGTTGCTCAATCAAATTGTATTACTGTGCTTCCCTTCAAATACAAATGGCATTGGATTTTTTATGAAGTTTTCCATTACTTTGGTTTACCGCAACCTTGCTTTTACAATTGTGACCTTTATTTAAAATTGTATTAGGAAAAAAGTTACTCCTATTACTTATTAATTCACTATTAAAGATTTTGATAGTAATATTGCTATATTCACGAGATTGATTGGAGAGTGATGTTATGTATTTTGAGAAAGTGTCCCAAGAATAAATTTTGAAAAACAATATTGGTTTATTCTGCATATGATCTTATGAGTCAAATATGTTTAAGGTGTAAATTTTGTATCAACATGTTTAGATGTATATTATATAGGCATATTTGATAATTATTTTCTGAGTGGTACATATATATTGTACATCTGTTATTATGTATGTGTTTGAATCTTTCGTCAATATATTGAACCATTTGCTTCTTTGATTTGACTCCACTTACCACAAAGTTATTATCCATAAAATAATGGGGGCCATTTGAAAACCACCTCCCACTATGCGACAATATACGTCCATCCAACAGTAAGGGTAAACTAGAAATATTAAATACCAATTTTGAGATAGTCAATTACTTTATTTATATTCAAAGTACAATTTACAAACCCCTTAAATAGACAAAGAAAGAGACAGCAACTTGCACGGAAGTCCTAGAGAACTTTTCTTATCAAATAGAAGAATTATTGTAATTTGAAAATAAAATATTATAAATTTAGAATAATATATTGTAATTATTTTTAATTTATTTTTAAATAAAATTATTTGTAATAAATTATCCTTATTTCATAGTAATTTTGTCCTCAAAATATCGTAATTTTGTATTAAAAAAATTTTGTATATTAAAGGAAAAAATTTTCTTGTATTGAGATAAAATCCTTTCTGTAGATCTTACAATAGAGCCACCCATGACTTTTATTTCTTATAAAGTCAATACAAGTCCATGCAGCTTACCAAAATCATATTACATCCACCTTCATTCCAAGCACTGTTAATTTTAGTGATACTACACAAAATTTCATCAAAACTGAGAAGTAAAAATGAAATAAAGATGTTGAAGAAGAAACAGATAAAAATGCTGACAATAACATCAAACTGCTACTCGCTTTTTCTAATATCATTTTAACAAATAATCTTAGGAACAGCAAGATAATTGAGATTCACCACCCAAACAACCAGATGACACGCAGATAGAACATCTTTGAACTAATTCCGACACTTATTTCTTCAATTATTTCTTTACTGAGAGAACTTTGAGATCAATATGTCGACATGAATGATGATATCGTCAATTCGTGGTCGAACTGCGGCCTGTGGCTGGAACATCCATGTCACGAACTTGTGAAGTGCTTCCGGGTACAGAGCATCCTTGTCACGAATTTATAATTTGTGCATTTAGAATCACTAATTGTAGGCTTCCTCCCGATTCCCCAAGTGCATATTCAAAAGGAGATTCACCATACCTGCAGAAGCAACCAGTAAGAGAAACAAAGTAAAAAAAAAATATGAGCTTCTTGCTTCTTGGTTCGCCGCAAATAAGCTGAGAAGTTATGTTTTTTTAAGTTGAACATAAAAGCAGCTTAAAAAGCCTTATTACTGAGATGATTGTCATGTTGATAACTGTAACGCACAATTTTTAGTGTCTACGACAACCTAAGAGCCTTTTTTTGGTTATCAATAAACAAAAATCAATGGTTTCTAAAAAGTGCAAAAAGTTCTAGCAACTTCTCTTGACAGTTAAGCTGCAGATGCCCATTCCTAACAGGATAAACGAAATATTAATTTTACCAAACATAAAATGTTGCATTTGCACCAATGTATCCAATATAGATGGGATCACAGAGGAAGTTCAAGCAAATCACTAACTACGCTCACCATTTTGCTAGAGATAAGTTATTTTCAGATATATATGAATAGACAATGGTGGAGTTGCTTCCACATAATATTATAATTACATATTTATATATTTATCTATGTGATAATTCTAATTATTATGATAATTCTAATTATCTTAATATCGATAAAATAGAATCTCAATTGGATTAGTTTGGTTGCATCAAATAGTACATCACAAATCATTCTCAATGTATAATTCCTCTTTTGACTCTCTTTTAAGGACAACTATAGCAGTTGTTCCTTTGCGGAAAGTAAATAATTTATCGTATTTGTGGACTCGTAATTCAAGAAATTATCGATTATTATTTTTATTTTTATTCTGTTGCTGTTATATAGAAATACGCCATATATATATTATTATTATATAAAAATAATTACGTATTATTTTTCCAACATTGTTTCGGAGGTTTTCACGTTTTGATCAGTAGCAGTTTAGAATATTTTGATTTCTAATGTGAAGAAATCAATTGATATATTCAATATGGTTTTTCACCTGTTAAAATTTCTTTTTCAAGAATATTAATTAAAGATACAAAGGGGAGCCGATTCATTAAATTAGTAATAGGTCGGTATATAGGTACGTGGCAGACATGTTTTTATGTATTGATGATTGAAATACATATAAATAATAATATAATATAATAAAAAAAAAAAAAAAATTGATCGCTGCGGGTCCGGTTTGTTCGCCGGCTGTGGCAGCCTTGACTTGACTTGATGGCTTCTAACGGAGCCACGTTGGGCCGCCGGCATGGCCGGATTGGGCAGAGACCGGCTTTGGAGCGGCGGCGGCGGCGGCTGCTTTTGGGCTGTGAAGGAGCGACTTGCCCTCTGTGTGTGTCGGCTGGCCGGCGATGATCTCGTCGCTTGATTTGGTCTCATGAGAACCGGCTGCCACCCACGCCGTCAAGGGCGGCTGCGGTAGTGAGAATTAGGCTTGGGTTCCAGACTTTTGTTGCTTAGGGACCTTCTTTTGTGAATTTAATGGCTCCAGGGACTTGAGTTGTAATTGTAAATAAGTTAGTATTCTCCATATTTGTTTTGCATTTATTTTTAGTATAAATTTGATTAGAGTTAATTTGTACATGAATTAAATGTGAATCATGTAGCAAAAGTAACCAAACAAAAAAAATTAAATATATATATATATATATATATATTTATATATGTGTGTATATATATATATCTATACATACAACGCTGAATAAAAAGTAAACCTATCTGTTTACTTATACATCACTACAAGCTATATGCTTGTCAAAAATAAAAGGAAATATAATGTATACATATGTTTTTTATCCCACATAAAGGAACAAGAACCTATCTATACCTTTGCCTATGCTACAACGCTATATCTACGCTATCAGAGTGTGCTACTAAACAAAATACATAATCCTGGGCTAATACGTATTGGCCAAAAATATGCACAATGACGTCCGAATATCTATTGATGCTTTATATATGTCTCCATACCTACAAAACCACCCATATATCCAAAAAGATGGAAAAAGAAATGTACGGTTAGCCAAGTAACTTTACGATAAAAAAGAGACTAGGCTATATGAATTGTAAATGAATGTATGACAACGTATAATAATCTTATGAACATAACTGTAATTATGATCATGAATGCAACGCACGCCCACACACTTTACCACGCCAACACTTTAAAATATTTTTAATGGGACTAGTATCACCACACTTTCATAAATCGTTACGGTCGCTACCTGCTGGTGACGTGATCGAGCCTTCATTGATCACCACCCGCTGGTGACATAATCAATGGAATAATTCCATATCTGGTTTTCCATCTTTCACGTTTAGGCTGTATGACCTCATTGTTAAAATCTACGCATTTTTAATTTGATACATTTATATCCCAAAAAATGAAAGGAGATCACCCACGCATTTAATTTATGAAAAAATTTCCTTTCAAATATTCCACGCCAATGCCAATCCACGACATGCCACATGAATACAATGTAATGCATTTAACTACGCGATTTAACATGTTATAATCCACATATTTTAACATAATATCAACAATGCTATAAACATGATATTAATCTATGCATATAAATAATTTCATATTTATTCTACGCCCATGCGATGTATCAATCACATCTAATTCACCAACGCATATCAATACTTATATGACGTATCAATTCACTTCCATTCGTTTACGCTTACACTACACTTATGTAACGTATCAATTACGTCAATTTGTCTACATATATTCTATGCCTATTAGACATATCCATCAAGTCTAATTCCATTCCATATATACTTCACATTCAAGATGTATTATTCACGTCTACATACAGACAGAATCGTCAATTTTATATTAAAGTTTATTGACAACCGTACCTAGAAAGATACTGGAAGTTGTCTCAAGACTTCCTATGCAAAAGCCTCAAATTCGCCCTTACTTCGCCCCTTGATTTGATCAATAGATGGATGAGAATGATCATACACCTATAGACAAACATGATTTACACGAAGTAAGAAATAAGAAAATCAACTTTATTTCCACGTAAGAGAATGCACGAAAAACTAGGAAATGTAAACAAAAGACGAGGCTTACATCAAAATGTTTGTATTTCTCCAAGGATGAGAAATCTTCACTTTTTACTCATAAACGACCCCCGATGTTATAAGATTTCAAGCTCTAAAGTGGGAAGAAAATGGTGCTCCTCACCCCCCCTCTCTATATATTTGGAAATGGGGAAGAAAACCAGTTGGATAGATCCAACAGCACTTGGATTGATCGGTTTATAACTTTGGATCAATCCAATAGCTATTTAGATCGATCGAAGCTATTGGAATTTTGAGTGCTCACCCTCGAGTGGAAAACTTCCAAAAACACTCGTAATCTCTCAGAGACACAAATAGAAGTGACTAGAAACTTTCGAAATGACATTTGAGTGTCCGAAACTTGATCTACGTAATATAACATGACTACTAGAAAACTCCGTTCAAACACCGTATTTCTATGCTACTCGACACTATCATCCATGCCACGTGACTACGCACAACACACCACACATATTACACATAGTCCATGCATACTACGCAATAATAATATTATGATGTAACGAATAATATTATTATTAAAACGAAAAAAATTTATTCGAATTTCTGGGAAGTTACATAACTAGTCTTATTTACATAAGACAATATTCATATTTTAGTATATTATCTTTTGTTGAAATACACAAAAAATTAATACATTGACTAATTAATAGGGGTAAAATTAAAAAAAAAATTAATAAAAACAATGGTTTTCTAAATCAACACTTAATATGAAACACATTTTTTTTTAAATGACACTTAATATAAAACAGGGGGACTATATAATGATTTACCCGTAAATTGATATTGACATAATAAAAATATTAATTTTTTAGCATAAATAATTTTTATCTTTTTTTTTTAAATGATAGCTTTCATCCTTTTGTTACAATGCATAGAGTCTTTTGTGATATATTTTAAAAACTAATATATTTTGTCTATTTTAAAAAAAGATTGGGTTTAGAGAAGTTCTATTATGATAATATTTTGAAATAAATAATATAATTTTAATAAATTTTATTTTATATGAAGTTTGTTTTGGTGGAATTCTATTGTGATAAATTTTATTATTCAAAATTCTTAAATTTATGGGACATGTGTAAGTTAGTTATATTTACATTTGTTGCAAATAGAGCGAAGATTGTTAAAGAGACATTTTTTGCATAATTCTCCAACATAAATAATTTTTTATTTTTTTTAAATGTTTAACTTTCACTCTCAAACTGATATTGACATAATACAAATGTAATTTTTCCAACAAAAATATATATATTTTTAATTATAATTTTCATGCTTGCTCCAATATATAGTCAGTTTTAGCATATATGATTAAAATAACTATATTAGAGTAATGTTCTCAAACAACACAATATAATTTTAATAAGATCTATTTTTCAAGAAGTTTAGGTTTGTTGGAAATCCATCATGATAGTTTTTTTTCTTCTAAAAATTCTTAATTAATTGGAAGCATGTCAATTAATTATGTGGACACTTTCACAAATTGATAAAAACAGTTGGATAGACAACTTTTATATAATTTTATAACATAACTAATGTTTTTTATCTTTTTATTTTTTTTTAATTCCAGCACATAGAGTGTGATAGTTATATATTTTACTCGTTTTAAAGAATATTAGCTTTAGATGAATTCTATTATGGTAATTTTTTCATATAAAATTAAGTTAGATAAGTTTACTTTTCTGTAAGTTTAGGTTTGCTGAAATTCTATTATGATAAATTTAATTAATCTGATTTTTTATAATATTATTTTTGTTAAAATTTTATGACATCTTTCATTTTTGTTTCTTTTATTTCAGGTTTTGTGGGATTCATGCTATAATAATGTTTTTAAGAAAAAAAATAATTTTTATTAGGTTAGTTTAGTTTGGGTGGAAATTTATTATGATAATATTTTTAAAAGGATAATGTTAATTAAAATGATATTTTAAAGATTGATGGAAACATTACATTTTGTGTACGTATTCATGTAAACATAATAAAGATATAGTATTTTTAAAATTTAATTGGTTAGAATTTGAGGGTGTAGTCGTATAAAGTAGAGAGATTTGCGAATTATATGAGATTAAATTTCACTACGTATGGACATGATTTCTTAATTGATGGAAATGTTTTTTTTTCTTCTAGATTTTGATTGATAAATGATAGGAATATGCGAGAATATTACGCGACCACTTGCAAAAAAATTACGTAGTCACTTATCAAAAAACATGTAATTATATGTTGTGATTAGAGTAAAAGCAGCAAAAAAATTCAACTTTCATATTTTGGTTAGAATTTAAGAGAGCAACCTTGTAAATTAGAGAGATTCACAGACTATATTTCATTAAATTTGTCTATCAAACGTGATTGGTTAATTGATGAGATATTTTCTTTTCTAAATTTTAATTGTTAAATTGATGGGACATACGAGGAGCCTATGCGGCCATTTAAAAAAAAATCATGCAACCACTTTGCCATAAATCAATGCAATCATATGTTTGCAATTAGATAAAAAGTAGTGGGAAATTTAATTTTTATATTAATAAGAGATGTTATGGATTTGCGAGGAAAAGTGATAATTAAACCAACAAGGCTAGCCAAGTGGCCAGATCCTCGGTCAAAAGTCTCAGGTTCAACTCTTTCCTCCCCAGCATATTGCCCGCTATGCACTCGAAAAAGTGCACATCTAATATGTAACTTCTAACTTTTGCGTTTATCATTTACAAAGTTCGACCTTATATTACTAGCTGACAATGATATCACATTCACAAGTCATAGCCTTCAGATGTAAAGAGTGCATATTCATCTTGTTATAAGTAGTTTGATCACTTTATTGTTTCTATTCCATATAAACTGTCTGGCATCATTTGAACATGTTCGGATTAGGATGAATCCGCCCTAGCCCTGCAAACAAGTTCATCTTTCTTTTGTTCGCCTCCCCTCACCAGTCGGATAGTACTTTGGACCGGGTGAAGATAATAAAAGCAGCCATTGATGTGAGGTTTCAAAAATACTGTTCCCAACTAGTAATATAGCTCGACTGGTGATATAAAAATCAAGGGCAGATCCTAAACGCAACTCCCCCACATGCATCGGAGATTGATCACCCATCCACACATGGCGCGTTGAATCCAAGCGGTAGGCATAAATGGCTGAGATCTCCTTAAGCACCACATTGGAAGTTTTGCTTAGCACCATCCAAAAGCAAATATTGTGGAGCTCTTTATCTATCTTCAACTATAAATAAACCACATCCACTCAACAAATAGGATAACAAATATACACAAATGCAACCGTATGCCAGGATAATCTCAAGTTTTCATGCTGCATTTTTTTACTACCTATCAAACGAAAACGATCAAACACGTGAACTCAATGATTCTAAATTATATTACATTAGAAATTTCCTTCCACTGATCAGAAATGCAGCTTCCTTTGCATTGTCTGCAACAACATCTTGATCAGCAGCTAAAGCAGGGTTTCACCATTAGAAGAATCGATGATGTTTGAAGACGTGGCATTTACCCCATTTGCTGGTACCTCGCTCTGTAGCATCATGAGATTCACATGGAACAGAAAATAAAGGCTACACACTTGGAAAATCTGGGAATGGAAAAGTAACCCTTTAAATGTTGCATACCTGTTTGGTGGCCTTTGATGGAGGATCTTGGAACACGGCAGCTGAACTTTTCGAAAGCTCTTTCAGGAATCCCTAAGAAACTTCAAACCGTAAAAAACAGATAGAAGCAATAGCTTCTGATGCTTCTGATTTTCCCAAAAAAGTACATGGAGGGACATGTCAGCCACCTCAAGCACAAGATGCAAAGAAAGTTTTGTGTTCGGGGACGTGAGGATTACAAATCTTGAGTATTTCGATCCGGTATTTTATGTAGATAATTAGGTCCTGGAGCTCCCAGCCACCTTTGTATGCTAGTGCTACTATAGTGTCCATAGCTTTAATATTAGAAATATGAAATTACTAGGTAGATGTTATCCCCATATTTGTATACGCACTAAACTTGCTATATAGAAACTAGGTCAACCAATGTGCATGCACAGCAATGCTTTAACAATCAACCCCAAATCTGTATAAACTTCGAATCCATCAAACTAAACATAACAAAATTGTAGTTGGTAATCCCAAATGAAAAGAAATGACAGCACATGAGTGAAAAGGATGGAAAGAGAATTCAAGCATATAGGTTGCACATATCTAAGAGCCTGGACAAAACCAGTTTTAACAGAAATAGAGCCAGGAAATATTTAGGTGTTCGTTTCATAGTTACGGAACCCAATGGTTCGGAAAAATTGGAACCTGACAGGACCGACCACATTACCAGTTCATCCAAACCAAAACAGAGGGATGAAATCAGATTGGATTATGGATTAAACAAGTTAGGGACAGGTGTTTGGCATGGTCCGCTCATATTTTTTTTCTTCTTTCGTGCAATTAATATCAGTTTCTTGCATTTAGTGAAAATATGCATGCTGAAAATTAGAATAAAAAGGACCATAATTAACTATTAAAGTTACTTCAAAAAGTTTAGGTGAATATAATACAAATATATTAAAGGCTCACACTTTGGAACGGTTTCACACGTTACGAATCGGTTGCGGTTATGGTCAGGTGCAGATTCAGAATGGGTAACTCGGAGAACTGAACTGTCAAGAATGGTTTTGTGTTTTTGGATCTGTAACTGAACCGCTTTAGTCAAAACCAGACTAACTGTATGGTTAGGCCCAGTTTCATGGTTTCTCTTACAGCCCTACATCAACTATGTAGAGAGGACTTCTAAGCAGTTAATAGGTGAGACAAATAATCTCTCCTTCACTAACTTTGATCAAATCACTATAGGGGAAGCTTCAAACATAAGCAGCAACCTTTGACAGCTAAACTTTAATATCAGAAACCCAAAATCAGTCTCTTTCTCTTGGGAGCAAATTGATCACATCGTATGCACATTGTGGGAAAAAATAGAAGAAAGAAGCATTCAACTTTGATGGCCTCAAAACAAAATAACATAAGGTGAGTACTATAATGCAAAATTAAAATTTCATGGTAAAGACAGCGATGCAAAGTTCTATCAGTCCAGGGAATAGTAAATATTGATATTCATTGGCATTAAAATGGGGAAATCATCTATTATGCACAAACCTTATTAGCCCATTTCAGCCCACATGCATTGCATAATGTCCTTGGGCCTGCAGGACCACGTCGCATCATTGGAGTTGACCTTGAGCTTATACCACAGTGAGTACATCTGCGGATAATTAGCAAATATATATATTGAGAAAGGTCATACAGCTCCGTAAGGATGACCTCATTTTAAAATTGCACAAGAATCGACCAAGGCATAAGGTGGGAACTAATCAAGTGACCACATGTTAATAAAGATGAAACAGAATATTTTGAGACATGATTCTATTTCTTTTATGATTTATTTAATTCAATAAGTTAATTAGGATTTGTATCCTAATTGATATTAAATAGGATTTGATTGTTATTTCCTTTCTCCATCAAGTTTATTTCCTTTTATATTTAAGGTTTTCCCTATATATACGAGGCTTATGATAAAGTTTTATTTATACTCCAGAATTGATTATTGAGAATTACATGCTATTGTGTTGCCTTTCTCCCTCATCTTTTCTGACTCTTTTCTTTGATACTTGTGAGCAAGTGGTTGAACACAGGATATTTTTAAGGGGTTTGATGAGGATACTAATGAGGTGCAAATACTTGAGCGATGGAATAAACCCTGGGAAGCACGGATGCTCCAACATAGGTGCTGTGTCCGCGTCGGACGCGTATCGGATACATATACTCCGCAGACACTTTGAAATATGTGTCCGACACGACATGCGGCAAGTCCAAAATGCTATTTAATTATTTAAACTTTGGACACACTATAAACTCATTTTTGACTTGTCATGGACACAACGGATCAATTTGTAACCTTTTTTTCTGATATGGTCCTTTTTTATTTATTTTCAATCATATATTTTGGTAATTTTCATAAACTATTTTTCAATAGTTGTTTATTACTTTAGTGCATGACATGTTTTTGGGTTTTTTGATAATTGACACTCGTTAGTAAGGTGTACTAGATTATAACAAAATGCAATTAATTATTTGCTACTTTGAGCCAACAACCAATGCATAACTTCATTAACATATAAAAGTTATTAAACAAAATAAAAAAATATCGAATCCCCACCGTGTCTGTGTCCAAATTCTTTTGAAAATTGTCGAATCCGTGTCTGCACCCGTATCCGTATCGGTGCTTCTTAGGATAAACCCTAGGTACTGCCTCCTAAAGTTGAGATAGAAGTTGAAATTGAACAGATTCCTAGAAAAATTAAAGAGGTTTTGGTAGAGATTGCTTGGAATTTCCTTAGGAATGACAGAAAGAGTAGTGTTAGAGTAACAACGATGTTGAAAAGGTGCATTTCAAGTCATGGACTAATTTTAGTGATCTTATTGGGTGAATTCTCTTTATAAAGATGCGAAATTTTTTTTATTTCTATTCTCTTGGAAAATAAGTTGCACTTTTACACAGAAAATAAAAGTGGCATATCTTCCTCGATAGTTCCATTAGATACTTTGGTTACATCGCGTGTAGACAAGTTTGTTTGGGTGCCTTGTGTCATGGGATTATTCGGGTCAACGAAAGACGTTGTGAGCGAAATGATATAATCGAAAATTCAAGTTTAAGTTGGATGCCCATGCTGATCGATGGAGGACGATTGGATTACAACTGCTCCTCATTTTTTAAACTATCAAGTTCGAGGTAGAATTTTTTCCAACCTGGAGAGAATAATGTAGATCAAGAAGAACATGATTTTATTTGTTTTATGATTTATTTTTATTCAATAAGTTAATAAGGATTTGTATCCTAATTGATATTAAATAGGATTTGATTGTTATTTCTTTTCTGCATTAAGTCTATTTCCTTTTATATTTAAGGTTTTTCCTATACATATGAGGTTTATGAGAATATTTTATTCAAACTTCAGAATTGATAATTGAGAATTAAAGTATTGTATGTTTCTCCTCCCTATTCTTTATTCTATTTCTCTCTCTTTCTCTTCTATTTATCTCATTTGCTCCCCTATTCTTTATTCTCTTTAATTTGTTTTGCATCACATGTCTCCATGAGTGTAAACCGACCTTGATACATAACAACACGGGTTACAAGTAAAAGGAAAACATAATACAAGAATGCAAAGATTGGTTAGAAAAAATAATTTAAATGACCAGGAAGAGACATTCATGGACTACAACGAAACTAGGACCTGCCTTACAAAGCTACATTATTTGACACACATCAAAAGAGAATTTTTAGGTTCTTTAGACTTTCATTCTTTTCCACTTGACGTTGGGGTTCTAGTGTCAGTGTGCGTGCTGAAGAAAGGGATAAGATAATGGAGCAACTAGTATATGCCTACAAGACGGAAAGATTAATCTATATGTAAAAACAAATTGAGACTGACATTGTCTCTGGTTCCTCTTGGCTGGAACCCAGTGGCGAATTCCACTCGGAAGAAGAACCCTCTCTTTCCTGACTAGCCTTAGCTGAACTGAATTGACCCTTTTTCCGCTGCATCCTGACAAAATTGTGAAAAAAAAAATTGTCAGCAGGCGACCATTATTCAAAACTTCCTCTTAAAAAATAAATTGCTGAGTAAACAAGCAAAATAAAACCAGACGGCATAAAAGGCATTTTAATCCAAGCCGTGATGGTACCCCACAAAACATGAGCACACAAACTCTATTGCATAAAAAAGGGTAAAATAGCACATATTTCAAAAACAAACAGCACACCAGTGAACAAGAAAATGCCAAAACTTCAAGCACCAAACAAGGGCCACAGTACATGAATACCTGAGAGCAACTTCTTTTCGAACGGTATAACGGATCTTCTTCTCAAAATTTCTCTCTTTCCTTTTCTCCCTGAACCGGATCAAAGATGCAGCCCTATGATGTTGACTCAGTCTTCCAGGCAAATCACCTGAACCCTATGCAAAAGTGCGAATAAGAAAGTGAAGCCTAGCTCAAATGATGACTCCATTAACAAAATGAGAGCACAAGTACCCTTTGATTCTGAGGAGGTCCGCCTATGGTTGGAATACCATTTGGAACTTCATAACCACCTAATAGCAGCAAAACAGCTTGCACCTGTTCAATTCAACCAAAATGAATCCTGTCTCTCTCACATCAACGTTTAAAAGAAAGGGAGAGTGGCATATATAGGCAATAATAGAATTCAACAAATCGACAAGAAAACCAAGACTCGAGAAGTCCCAAACACTATAAACACCAATACACTACACAAAAGGTTGTCTAAAATGAAGTCTTGTCACAAATACATGATAGGCTCACAAAATTGAACTGTAAAATCCCTTCAATCAGTAATGCCATAGTTTTAATGGGACTAAGGGCGAGTGGAGAGGATTGAACCTTTTTCCTTTTCCCAGATAGCAAAGAGGATTCTAGAGTCATCACTCCTCCATATTTGATTTGGGAGTTACACTTGAGGGAAAGTGGAGTTTAAGACATCTTTCAACTCATTTTAGACTAGTAAGAAAGCCAAAAGCAAGTCAAGTGGCCACGTTCCTATTTCACATAAGGCTTATTTGACTGCAACTTTTAAGCTGAGCTGCAGTGCAGATACTTTTCTAGCCTTAGGAAAAAAAAGTTTTTTAGCCAGTTAAACTTAGGGTTAGTTTGGTACGAGGGAATGGGTTAGGATAAAATGGAAATCTTTTCTAGAGTAATATCTCATGTACGAACATTCCATGTCTCATCCACAGTTTTATTCATTTCCATACCTCATTTTCTTGAGGTGGAATGGCTCTGCAGCTTCTCTACAATATAATCTGTCACTTATCATTCCCACCATGATACCACTCCCAACAAAAAACTTTAGTTTTACAAAGGAAATCATCCCATACTATTCTCATAAATTTTAAGCACCGCATTTTGGCTTATAAGCTGTAGTGTGTTTTCGAAATGAGATTAGCTCTTTCCCAACTTAAAAAAGACAAACTAATTTTCTCAAAAGTTGCAATTGAACAAGCACATAGATAAGAAGACCTTCGTGTATGCATATACATGCGCAAGAGAGGCAGGAAGACAGTACCTTCTTCCAGGAGAAATACGCTGAACAAATAAATCTTGCATTCCCACCCATTTCCAACCACAACCCCCAGATTATAATCCAGTTCATTTCAAATTGTTCCCACCCTTTCACATATAAGGGCTAGTTTTCATCCCCACCATTTTTAAGCTAACCTTTTTCCCTTGTAAGCTGCAGTGCATTTAAATTCTCAACTTTCTCACCTGAAAAAAGCTACAAGTTTTTATCCGAATGAGATTTAAACTGTTCCTTTTTCCCAGCTTCAGAAAGACCCCCAGGGCACCCAACCAGCACCCCTAAATGAGTCCCTACCTTAAATTTTCGGGATTAAAGCCAAGAAAACCCTTCTGCAAGTTATCCAAAAGGTTTCCTAGAGAATACAGAAGACGATCTCCTTGAACAAAGAAATTATTGTTCATTCCAAGTTCTCTTTTTAAGTTTATTGAAGGCTCTGGTGTGGGCTTCTATCCATATCTTAGCCCTCTACTTGAAGGTTTGAGCAATATGAGTTAAAATTTAGGGTAGGTACACCAGTATTTCCAAACCCTGTTCAATCCTTAAAGTTCATTCCACATACCAGGCTTTACTTTAAAGTTACGAGGTACCGAAGTGAAAGCCCTAAACAAGCATATAGATTGATTACATCTCCACACACACACACATTTAATTTTAATAACCGAAAACGGCATATGGATTTTCATACAAAAGCGGGTCGAAGGAAGGAAATACACATGTGGATTTGCGGTGGACCCCACGTGTGAAAGTGGGCACGTCTTTCATCCAAAAGCTATACCGTATGAAATCTCTTCATCAACGAAATTAAATATATATATATATATATATAAGTATATATTCAATAGTAGATGTGTTGTGTACCTTTTCAGGGGAAACCGCGTCGAACACATAAACCTCGCCCTGAAAAGACAGCGTAAGCTGATCGGAGCCGCCGCCACCTCCACCTCCTACAACCGGAGCAACCTCAGCCCCGCCAGGGAGATACATACCGTGATGCTGAGGTGGCACAGCGTCGATCACCCCCGGCCCTTGACCTTCGAACCCGATCCCAGAACCGCCATTGATCTCGTTTTCCATTGACTCCTCACCCGAAACGACGTCGTCCTCCTCTTCGTCCACCATCTGCTGATTCATGGCGGCGTCCGCAGTGTGTGTGTATATATATATATATATATATAAGTGTGTGTATTTGTGTACAGAGAGAGTGAGAAATTGTGATCCACGAGCAGAGGGGGAAGGGGTACACCGACCGAATTAGCACGATCCTAATTATTAGAAGAAAAAAAAAAACTCAATCCGAATTATTAATCCGAAATTCCCAAAACCAATTGTAAACAAGAAATCAGAATTCGAATCGAGTCCGAATTAGATTAAAGTTTTAATCCGAATTATCCAAATCGAATTTAAATTATATATATAAAATATTATTTCATTATTCGATTAATTACATGAATTATTCAAATTCAAATTATTTGAATTACTTGAAT
>MKEJ01086048.1:0-13679 GCA_001753735.1 Embelia ribes | reverse complement strand
GGTGCCTGTGGTGACATTTACGAACTTAGGACTCTGAGCATCTGGGTAACTGTCCATAGTTGTGAGTGGGCAATACGACATATATTGGGAGACCCCTATATCAATAACCCAATAATTGTTAGTTTTACCAGAAAAAATAATATAAGTGATACCAACAAAATTAGTACTTGGTATGAAGTCCAATAAATACCACTTGGAATCAATAGCATCGGCATACAGAGAGGAGCCAGAAAAAGCACGCGTTGCGGCCCGCTTAGCATGGCATCGAGCTATGTCATCCAAAGTAAACATACGTCCAGTTCATCATTCAGGATACCCATGCAAAACAAAGTAAGAATCTTTCTCATACCCAATAAACTCACAAATCTCATACTGTGTAATAAGGATGGCATTAGAAGTCAGAAAAATACGGTTCTCTGTCCAAGTGGGTCGAGCCCGTTGCCAATAGATCTGTCCAAGTGGGTCCACGTTCACTTGCTACTAGGGCATTGTTATCGCAAATTTTTGTACTAACAATATTAACATTGTACGGATTTTCATTATTACAAATCATAGAGTATACTTTTCCCAATTCAAGTGATAGAACCATAACTAAAATCGAACTACACAAATGTTGAAAGAGTTGTCTAGACCAACTAAAAATTTAAACACCCTTCGTGCATAATTTTTAGCAACAACGTTTTTATAAGCCTCACAATTGCACCCACAATAAAAACAAACCTATATCGGATCGATGATGTCTAACTCTTTCAATATTCCATCAACTTCTTGTAGTATTATGTGACAGTCAATGACCCTTGTGAAGCTTTCCTACCTCACCTTCAATTCGATATATCTCCGCACTTTTATCTTGGGTGTACAAAATATACTATTCGTTCTAAAGTTGCAATGTCGTGTTTCAATAAGAGAAACTTGACACGAGAACTAAGTCAATGGAATTAAACAACCATAAGAACACCGTATCACTGCAACTTTCCCAATACTCAACCATAATAGGGTCATTATCGGGTCGTGGGAGAGAACCAAATATGAACCCTAATTTGTTCTTAATATTGATATTGAGTTAGGATGATCTGCTGGATGCAGAGAGTTATTGCCATTAAAAATAGTTGGTACCAATATTAAATTACTACAATCCGCATGATACAAATAGTATGAGTATTGTGAATCGATAGTAGGTGTTGTAGAATTTTGGCCAATAATAGAAGTAAGTTTGGAGGTTGCAGTGGTAGTCACCGTCCTTGTGGCTGGCAGTGCGAGAATTGGTGACCATTGAGGGAGGCGAGGTAGACAGTTGTCCTTGACGAGTGGTGGCCATAGTAGGCTAATTAGGGTTATGTTGTGTTGTTTAAAGACTCTGATACTATGTTAACTTGGTAATCAGGCAATAAAATTGTATTATTGAATAATGGGTACACGGGATAATATATAAGTCTATACGGGGACTACTAAGTAATCACATATAACATTAATAGTACGCATAATATGCTAACAAAAAAGATAAATGTATATAATCACACAATTCTCTTAAATAATAATGTAGTTTTTTTTTTTTTGCATAGTGGGAAAACAGTAAAGTATCATTATAACACATTCTTAGTCCAAGAACAGGACACACTGGTAAAGAAGCATATTGCAGATAAATATTTGAGGAATTCGAGAAAGGGAGCATATTAGAATAACCTAACGTTACAGCATAAAATATATTTCTCTGTGTTGCGTGACATACAAATATATTATATATAAATACAGGTAAAAGAAGGAATCACTAAAGACCAATGCCCTCGGCAATAAACATAGCATATCCCACATCCACTTTTCCATATAATAGTTACAACTGGTAGAAGTATATTGTTTTTATGGGGATATTATAAACCTTAATTTTTTTGTATATTAAACCGATGTTAATTAATTGCTCCTTCAAATCAGATAGCCTCTTAACTGGATCTAGATCAAGATCGACATGTTTCTGAAAGGCTGTCATCCAATGACATAGTTTCATAATAATTTTCTGATTATGCACAATGATGCAATAAATATTTTAGGCGAGCAATATGGAAAATGGGATGATCTCGAACATACTAAATCTTAAATAAAAATGAGGTTCGCAAAAATAATCCAAGAGAACGAGGTATTTTTTATAGGTCTAAATCTAGACAAAGATACATGCCAGTAAATATTTTAAAGCCCAAGAGGATAGCAATTCTAAATGTTTATTCACGAAAAGTAAATTAGTGTAATATTAGTCCACCTCCGATGGGGTAATTCTAAAATTTGTTAGAAGCTAGTGCAATCCGTGTATATCTAACAAACCATTCCGCTTTAAAGTTACACAACTAAGAAGTAATTAGGTTAGCAATATTTATCAAACATTATAGTACTTAACTTAGATATATGTTGTCTGTGTACTGGGTAGACGCTTCTGCTTAATAAAAGTTATATAATCATCACCTAGGCAAATGTTTAAGATGTGAGTAACGGGCCAACAATGTCTATGGACAATCTAGCAGCCACTTATTTGAGACTATTAATTTTCAAATTTGTATTTTAAGCGTCCACGTAAATAATAACACTACGTGGTGAATTATTAGTTGTAATGATATCATAGTAGTTGGGTATAGAGTCTATGCACTCATATTTTTAGTATTTTTTCTTTTATGCATAAAAAATTACAAAAACTATATATTTATTTTGGATTTTTCTATTTGTCAAAATGTTGATTCAAATTCTGAATGGAGCATGCTAGTCATCTGACAAGAATGTACGTATAAGGTCCAGTGAACTTTGTTGGTCCATATTATAGTGTGGTGGTGTCAAGTTCAGAACAAAAGAAATGTAATTCTAAATTTTTAAAGAAAACATCCACTTGTTCCTCTGTGTGTGTATAATTGTTTACATAAACGAGTGAAAATTCCAAGAGAAAAGGACAAGAGAGAGAGCATGTAGGGGTGAATGTACAGTCTTATTAAGTTGCACGTGAGCCGAACCGAGCCAAACCAAGTCGAATCAAACGAAATTTTGGGTTGTTTGAGCTCGACTCGCCAAGGAAAAGCTTTGGTTCGAGCTCGGTTCAACTTGTTAGCATTCAAGATGAATTCGAACCGAGTTTTTATCGAGACAAGTTCAAACAGTTCGCGAGCCATATGATTCCTAGTCAATCTTACCTCATTTAAAGCTTTTTATTGATTTTTTATTTATATTTCCACCCACTCTTGTGTAAAATTTTACAAACAAAACGTTTAATTCCAAGAGTGTTAAATATTAATGATATTTTGATATTTGAAAATAATAAATTTCAAAAGATTAAAAATATTTATGATGATATATTGATGTTAGTAATTAATAGAGGCAAATTGCATTTTAATTAAACACATTAGTATTTTATTTATTATATTAATCACATGATATACACACACATATAAATATATTTATAATATTATATATTTACTTATTTTGAGCTACTTGTGAGCCTAACGAGCAAAACTATTATATGTTTGAGCTTTACTATTTAACACTATCGAGCTCAAAAGTGAACTCGAGTTCGGCTCATTTACATTCGAGTTAAACTTGAGCCGAGCTCGAGCAACTCGCAAACAGTTTGTTTTATTACCAGCCCTAAATTTAGGCTCGTCTACGGGTATGTTACAAGTATATAACACTATATATTTTTGGTTTTAAGATTTATGTCAATTAAGAAATTTATAACTAAGTCATATGAAGTGCGGATACCTGTAAGTATTATTCGTATGATTATTTTTGAAATTTTTTATACAGATGGGACAGGTGAGCCTCAAAATTATGTAATCGATCCACATAATCACCCACATGGTGCACCTAATATGATTCACCGTATCATATAGCGAATTACATAAAATATTTTACATAATTCGCCAAGGTAAATGGCGAATTAGTTAAATTTTTACACCCCACAATTTGTCATTATAGAAGACGAATTACTTATATTTCAAAAAAATTTTATTTTATTTCAGAGAGAGATGCAAGGTCTAATTAGAGATATGTGCACACGTATATATGTATATATAATTTTTACTTCTACTATCAATTTTTAAAAACACCCTATTGAGTCCCTAATTAATCGATCCATGCATATTAAGCCTATAATTTTTATTGTTTCACGATTTTGGTACGTCCCCCATTACTTTCCATCCAAAACCTGTTACATTAATTACAATTTGACCCTTCATATATTTAAATATGTTTTCGTTTACCTTCTCATTTTTATAAAGTCACACTTTTTATCGTAAAAATTTGAATAATTATCATTTTACCCGAATTTAAAAATGAAATAAAAATATATAAATAATTTTTCTAAACATGTTGTGAAGGATAAAATGACAACGTGTTTAGAAAATAATAAGGGGATGACTAAAATCGAAAAATGATAAAAATTATAGACTTAATATGTATGGATCGATTATTTTGGGACTCACAAGGGAGCTTTTAGAAGTTGATGGTAGAAGTGAACATTATATATACATATACATGTGTACACATATTCCCAATTAGACTTTGCGTCCCTGTCTCTCAAATGAAATAAATAATTTTTGAAATATAAATAATTCGCCTTGTATAATAATGAATTATAGATTTAAAAATTTAACTAATTCGTCATTTATCTTGACAAATTGATTCCTTGAATTAGTATTATTGAATTATGTAAAATATTTGAAGTAATTTGCCATATGATATAATGAATTATATTAGGTGCACTGTATATTTAATTATAAGGACATCTGAACTAGTTACGTAATTTGAAGATTCATCTGTCCCATTTGTATGAAAAAAAAAACCCCCCCTTATTTTTGGGTCATAGGGCCATAGGCGTGCCCTAGTGGATTTATTATTAGTATGATTCCCAGAATCAATTTTGGTAATAATTGTAGTCCATGGAAACATATTTTCATGAGTGTTTTCTCTATCATAGTTTGCCTTATTTTCAAACAAAAAATTAGATTGAGCAAATATGACACAATATCGTCGTCAAAGTGATATATATGAAAAGTAAATTTTATATTTTTAATATCACTAGCGGTGAAGTTGGTTATGAAATTAAGCAAAATAGACTTTTTACTATTGTGGCAAATTTTTTAATATGAAACGATGGCGTCAAATCATAA
Organism: Embelia ribes; assembly: GCA_001753735.1. Classification (NCBI taxonomy): domain Eukaryota; kingdom Viridiplantae; phylum Streptophyta; class Magnoliopsida; order Ericales; family Primulaceae; genus Embelia; species Embelia ribes. The sequence continues at coordinate 8,541 of MKEJ01086048.1, read as the reverse complement.
AATTAATTGAGGGCCAGTTTGAAAATGTTATTTATTGTTTAAACTTTTCAATCTGCCTCTTGATATATGAACCAAATATTAGGTAGCATTATAAAAAATCCTATCTATGCTAATAGACGTACTTGGTTAGGAATTAACTATAATTTGTGGGTTCCATTTTCTATACAAGATTCGTAGGTATAAGAAAAGTAAGAAAAAATAACTCATTTTAATAAATATGGTAATTTTGTGTAAAAATATAGTAACTGCCATTATATAATATAGTAATTATATTAATTTTAATACTTTCAATTGAAATAAAGTGTGAACACTGTAAGATTCGTTCTAAACAAATTTGGAACACCAAAAAGAAACGAGGCAATAGAAATGGTAAATATGCTGAGGTTAAAAATGAAAAATCTCATAGCAATACTTTGAGTCCAACTAGCGAAAAGAGCGAAATTACAAATGAATCCGAGGAGCTTCAAAAGCATTCACTGTGTTGAATTCTTGCTTAGTTAATGATGAAGTAGCGCATATCGCACAGATTGTAGCGAAGGAGAAGATAATATGGGATGCGTTTTAATGAAGACTTTGAATATTTTTTTGACAATATTACCCTGCCTATAAACAATGTAAGAACTCCAATGTAATTCATGAGGAGGCTAGTGTGGATATTAGAAAAATGTTGGAAATCAAAATTTATAGTATGCAATTAGAAAGTCGGGATGTGGGAGGTAGGGTTTTCATTTATCTAGTATTTTTTTTCCTTACTCTTCATTTTGTTAGTATATATAGTTAGGTTGTGAAAGTTATCAGTGTCACTACAAGATTATCTTATATTTTTCTTATTCCAAAGGAGATTTGTTAAATGTTTTCTTTAAAGGCTATCTGTGACGACTGATTTGTGATTGTTAAAAAAAAAAAAAAATTGCTTTCTTTAATCGTTAAAATGGCAATTCTCTTGCAACAAACTTTCTTTAAAGTAGTCGTTTCTCTTAACTTATCTTTTGGGTTGGTTGAATTGTTTGTTGCCTTTGGCTAGTTTTGACCTTCTTTATATATCCTATTTTTTTGTTGTTATAAAACTCAACCACTTATCAAAAAAAGGTTTACTTATTTGTATTGGGAGTAACAACAATATTTGAATAAGATTAAATATATACTTTACTTAAAAAATTATCAAAAACTCTACTGTTGAGAACTAAATATGCATTCTTGTAGGTGTTGCCAAATAATATTTATACGTCTATACTTTTATAAACAAAAATATAAAGATGAATTGTCAAACAAGCCAACTACATGTCTCTATCTTATTGTTGGCACGAGCACGCCCTTAAGTTGGTAATTTGATCCGCATGTTGCTGGCTTATCCATGGATCCGATGAGTCCAACCCAAATGTGCACCATATCAGACTCATATCCGCACCATACCCGATCGATATTGGTCCGAAACTCAGACATCCTGTTAGACAACATAAGAACAGACGGGCAAATGGCAATCGACTGATGTGCCACACAAGTCTACGATATGTGGATAGAATATTTACACCATGTATATGTAGGTAGAGCGGGTAAGTGTCTTATGGTTACTTATCATATTTGCATATCTACATATTGAAGGGCCCACAAACAAGCAGACCCGGCAGATATTGGACGAGGCACACCGGGTTAAATGAACACCCCCGCGTATCCCCGTACTCTTTTCTGTTTCACAAAGTTTTTTTGTCATTTACAAAAATGACGCACTAGACCTTGTGTATTTTGGTTTTTTGCAACCATTTAGTGAATCGCCCTTTTTTGTTTGTGCAGTTTGGTTATGCCATTTACGAGGTCAACTTTGAATTTAGTGTTCAAGTATTTAAAAATGAATTAAACAGAGAAATTTTGGACAAACTAGGAGGTGTTGTTTGATAATTGATTCAAATTTTGTTTTTTGAAAATTGTTTTTCAAAATAAGTATCATTTTATAAAACTTTTCTTATTTTCATTTTAAATGCGGTACCCAGCATGCATTTATTATTTTGTTTTTCAATTTTATCCATATTGTCCCTACTAAATTTTCAACTCCTATTCAAACATTTAATTAAAGGTATCACTTTTTGATAAATTTGAAACTAATTAATGATTTACTTAATGTCTGTGCATCAATCTTAAACATCATTATTTTGAATCGGAGAAAATAACTTGCAATGCTTGGTGAAGTTTAACGTATACTAGAGTAGATACTAGATTATTAAAGATGGATTTAGTTTTTAGATTGATCTGGTTTCCTAGTTAGACTTTATATTATTGATATTATTATTTATTGATTGATTGCATGTAGGCATGACAATGGAACATGAACCCATAGGTAGCCACTCGAATCCACCCTGATTTTGACGGGAAAAATCAGACCCTAACTTTGATGGGAAAAACCAGACCCCGACTTTGACGGAGGGCGGGGATGGGAATACAGATACCCGCCCTGCCCCGAATCTGAACCCGCCCTACTATTTACATAATTATAATACTATTTTTATTTATCTATGTAGGATGTTAGATTTATTTTGATTGAAAGATTTCATTCTGTATAAAAGATTTTTTTTTTTGAAAAATTACAGAACATTTGATTGTGTTTTTATTATGGTGTTTTGATACTATGAGTGTTATTTAAAGTATAATAAAATGCTTCTAAAGAATTATTATTTTTTTAATTTGTAATTGAAAGAAAACTAAGTTCCAATTTCTGGTTGATTCAGGGACCCGCGGAAAAACCCGACCCCCTCAACGACGGGGATGGGGAATACAAAACCAAACCCCAAAGAGGGGTTGGGAAAACCTGCCCCAACCCTGCCCTATTGTCATCCCTACTTGCATGCATAAACGTACATATTCTATATAGTTAAATATATAATGATAATTATTTCATCCTTTTTACATTCTTACTTTACATTCTTCTTCTGTTTTTCTTATTATTAATTACAAGAATAATTTAAAATTTATTACATTACCATTGCATGTCTATTTTTATATTTTTGCAATTAAAATTTATTTTACTAAACTTCACACTTCTTCATTTACCAAGTACTAACATTACAACAACTTTTAGAACTAAATTCGAGAGCTAAGTTATAAAAATCAACAATATTACCAAGCTAGGCCTTTGTGATACAACATCTTGGTTGAACAAATTAAGATTTCATCATGCCTGCATCAACAAGAGTGGATGCCTAAGTACATTTTACATTTTGGGACCTCTTTAAAATTTTTAATAAAAATAACTGTAAATTTTCTAATATTAATTTCACTTACAAAAAGAAAGATAGAATTGGTTCGGGAGTATATATAATTAAATTAGGAAAAAATTTTAGTATAAAGATCTATCTTAAATTACATATCCATATAAAATTTATAAGCAATATTGATTACTGAAAATTTTCCAAAAATGGATCTTTTATCAGCATTTTTTTATATATATTATTAAATTATGTGGAAAGATTTACGCCTTATAAAGAAATATTATATTATTCTATTCTAAATATATTTATTTTTTTAATGTATGTATTTTAAAAAATGAAAGATTTGAGGCCTTTTTATTTTTTGGTCAAGGCAACTGGATCTCATTAGTTATAGTTAATAATCTCGAAAGTTTATGAAAATAAACTTAAAGAACCCAAAACCAAATGAGTCATGCTTCGTTTGAAAGTGTTGTTATTTTTAAAAATTAGTTTTGACATTTTAATATATGACAAATAAATTATCTATGTGATTCAAAACAATTTCATCTACAAGTTCACTTCATCGTGCCCCCTTGTAACATAACTTTTAGCCAATAAGTCCAAATCACCATTTTGAATTGAATAACTATAAAACTTTAACTTAGAATATGTGCCTATTCTGATACCATATTAACGGACAAAATATCTTTTGATAAAATCAATACCAAATATAACCTATATCTTTTGGCAATATTACTATTCATTCCTTGTTTTAATACAGAAGTGCCAGCAAATTGGTACACTACATGTTACATATATATTGATCCATATCTGGCTTCATCATAGGGATACAACGGGATGCTATATAATTGCTGCAAAATTTTCAGCTGCTATTTGATTAAAAATTAATGACTAAGATTAGAAAGTCTAAAATTTTGTATTGGTATATAGAAATTTGAAGTCTTATATATAATTTGGAAGTTAATCTTTTATTTAATGGGTCTGGTGCATGATGATACTTTTAGCCGTACATGCACCTCCCTTTTCATTTTTTCCAACTGTGTTCTTATTTTTATACATTGCCTAACTTTGAGAAGAAAATAAATGTTCACATATTTTCATTTTCAAAAACATTACATTAACTAGATTTTCTATTTTAACAACTCGGTTAGATAATCTTGTAAAACTAGTGGAAGAAATTCAAAAGAACAGAATACTCATTGGCCTCTGAAATTGAGCCGCATCTCAATTTTCTTCCCTTTGTAGTGCTTATAATGAATTATTATAAATTATCTACCTTTATATTCTGATTATTAAAAATAAAAAATAAAAAAATCTACCTTTATATTCATCTTATTACAACCTCTTTACTATATTCGCGCTTTTTTTGTATTATATTCTGATGCCTTTGCTTGTTTTAATTTAATTAATTATTCTCATCAAACCACGTAACTAGATACAATAATGGCCTATCGGATATTTATTTTTGCAAAAAATGATGCTAAAATCACATACTATTCTATTTTATTAATTGTATTAAAGATAGGCCAATTCCAGATGTTTTTTCTTTCACGGATTTAAACAATTTAAACATGAATTTCGGCCAGTTTTCCATGGATTAATCTCGCGCTAGTCCATTTAAACTAGCTCAAATTATTGTAACTACGTGACTGTCAGTACAACGTACACGGCATTCCCAGTATCATGATATTTACTTGCCAAGGTCCCGCATTCGTAATTTTGAAACAAGTTAATCGCAAATCAAATATTGTAATCTTTTGGCACACATAATACGACTGTTTAATTTGTTTTGTCTTCGTAATTTTGTTATGATTTATTTACTTGTTTTAATTAACTAATCTCCCTAAGATATTACTCGATATGCTTGTGTCTCCAAGCTATAATTTTTTTCCGGTTAGAACAATTGCGGCCGACAATGCTATTAGAGCTAGGCGAGACATCGTCGCGATGGCATACTTAGGAAATAGCCGATTAGTTATTGTTTTTAGGAAAAACACTTGACCAGGTCTTTAAATCTCACACTATTTTATTTTATTTATCGTATGAAGATTGTCCAATTGTAGTTTTTTTCCATCAAACTACAATTTTTGGCAAGTTTTAAATGCACCAATTTTATGCTGGTCCGCGTAAATCTAGGTCAAATTGTTGTATTGCCGTAAGTGTCAATCCAACGCACACGGCATTCCAAAGCATATATCTTTTGTGATATCGACTGTCATAACGCATAAATTCATGACCTCACATTATTCATTATTCAAAATTTTTAACAGATACAATTCTTTCAATAACAAATCAAATACTGTAATCCCGTGACAGATATAATACGGACATAGAGAGACTCAAAAACCTTTCAAATTTTTGCCATTCACATAATATTTGTTTACAGTCGGATCAACTTAAAAATCAATCCAACAATTCTGGATCAAAATAGTTTTTCTTACCATAATTGTTGGATGATCAGGTTAAAATTGATCAAACGGCCTCCTTTCTTCCACATAATACCACTCTTTATGCCTTACTAATGGTACGAGAGAATAATCCATCTAATGAACATACTCTTTAATTTAACAACTTCTTTCTATTAGTTTCTAGAAATTACTATTAGTGGTGCTAAACTTTACAAAAGGATTATGATCATAATGTCTAAAGTTTTAATTAAAATAGTTAATAATTACTAGTTAGGTACAAGACCAAATCTTAGTTAAACAAATCAAAAGAGCACCTTAAAATTGATTAGTGGGATACGAGATTAATTAGTGCATCAAAAGAACCAAATAACAAGTAGCTTTATCCTCATTGTCGAGACAATATAGAATACAAAATTCTTTTTGTACAAAAGCCATGCTAATTATTCAGCAAAACACCACAAAATATTCTATAATTGAGCAAAACATTTCTTTTTACGTTAAAAAAGATCGCCTCCTTTATATTCTTTCAATTATTGTCGAGTGACATCCAAAGTTTTGATTCTGTATGGGCTTATTTGTTTATAGCGTTTATTTGGTTGCAACTTTTAACCAAATAAGCCGACTAAATAAAGAAAAAACTGAATGCATTCAGTTTAAAATTTTCAGCTTATTTAGGCTAAAATAATAAATAAACTAAAAATTGAAAAATTGGCACTTATAAGCTGCAACAAAAAACCCATAGCTTTTCATCTTAAGGTTTTATGCTATTTTGCTAAAAATTAGGTTGCATTTGGCTATTAAGCTTTTAAGTTAAATCTTTTGGATATTCTAACTTAAAAAAAAATTAAAAGTTTTAGTACGGATTCAAAATTTAAGTTAAATCTTTTGGTTGTTCCAACTTAAAAAAGCTAAAGTTTTAAGACGAATTCAACTTTTTAGTTAAATCCTTTAGTCGTTCCAACTTTAAAATGCTAAAAGTTTTAATAAAAATACTTCCTATTTTTTTCATAGCCTGAAGAATATCAGCTTCGACCCCCAAATGCAAAATGCTTCTCTTGAAATAAACTATCACGGAGTTAGCTAAGCAGAAATTATTTATAATCTATTTTAAATTGGTTAATAACTTACTGGTGCTAGCGTAATACATATATTCATAATATCTTAAAATCACATAGAGATTTATTATTATTATTATTATTATTATTATTATTATTATTATTATTATTATTATTATTATTATTATTATTATTATTATTATTATAATTATATCTAAAATCCTAGCACATATATTAAGTTGAGCGTATAGCTCTAAGACACCTTTATTGTCCACCCCTAGTTATACCATACATGTTTCAATTTGAAAGAGTGTATGTATGCAGACTTAGGCTTAAATTTTGAATTAAATGTGAATGGAAAGTACATATTTAGGCGTCATTTGGAACAACACCTACGCACTTCTTTTGATATAAGACTTGTTGATTTTAGAGTTATGGTTCCCAAAGGCACATAGTTCGTAACTATATAACAAATTCACACTCGTAATGACCTCCGCATGATCATGCATGAGCTAGGTGACTTGGTTGGTCAGTTTTTAATTTTTTTTGTGTAGAAGTTGATGTGTTTTTGGTTAACCAGTTTTTAAGTTTAACTTTGTGTTGTTTTGTCTTAAAAATGTTAGAACTTTTGAATTAAATGCATTTTATTTTTTCTTCCATCTAATTTGAACAATTTTTGTAGTTAAAAATATAACTAAATGAACCAAACGATCAGACTATGACCTTTCTTAGCACCTTCAAAAAATTGGGTTCGATTTTGTTATAGAAAAAAAAGAATCTGGCATTACTTTTTACCTTCCATATAAAAGGACCCTATAAAGCTTGTCTACGGAAAAATAGAAGTTTGGCATGAATTATACTCTTATTTGTCACATGAATAGTGGGCATTTTCGTTATTATATTCTGCAAAGAAGATGCAAAGTGTTTAATTAATATGGAAAAGTAATTACGAGGACCACCATGATTAAGGACAATAATCTTAAATGCCTTTAAAAAATCTATTCAAAAATTAATAATAAGATTCGGGAATTGTCATAATATAATGTGTACAATATAAGGTTTTCAATAATCAATAATCAAAGATTTTTGTTTCCATCTTTTATTAAAAATTTCTACTTTTGTGCCTAAAATATAAGCTCATTTTTAACTTTCACACAAATTAAGAAAATTTTTAGTAAATGTAGACAAAATATTAAATAGCATTTTTTTTTATCTAATATGACTGTAAGACCCTAAAAAAATAAAATAATAATAATAATAATAAATAAATATATCTATATAAAATAATATGATTAGTTGAGTTGTTTCAACTAATATGCTTTTTTACCTACTATGAATTATTGTGCATCTCATTCAAGCGGACAAAAAGAGAGATACAATAGAGGAGAGAAGGAGTGGTAAAGAGAACATTCCCCTAAGTAAAATTCAAGCATTCCAGGAGGTAGACATTCAGGTGGCGTTATGACTGGGGATTCAGTTTTCTCGTATTATTCTCATCAATTTAACGTAAGTATTGATATCGTTTTCTTCCCGTTATTCTTATAAGTTGTTAATGTTGAAGAAATTGTTGAAAGCCGATCATATATTTAAATTACTATTCAATACAGGAAATAGAAAATGTAGTAAAGAAAATGTAGCAGTCAAGAAAGTATTTACCGTTCTTCTGGATGCGCAGAAACTCGGAATTGCACGAAGATAATTTATGTTGATCGAGTCTACTGTTTGACAGTATATCCTTAAGATCAATTATGCCCTCCACAATCTGGCTTCTTGGATATATGGACGCTAACCTCCTAGGATACAACGATTGCTCACTGCAGAGAAAGACGAAGTAAAATTTGTTTGCCTCGTTGAACACGGAAACAGTGCAGTATTCTC
>MKEJ01086036.1:0-10087 GCA_001753735.1 Embelia ribes | reverse complement strand
GTTGTTTTTCTTTTTCTTTTCTTTCTTTAAAAACCTATATTTTTCTTTTTCTTTTCTTAAAAAGAAAAAACATTCACCCCTGAATTTTCCATAATTCTGGGCGTAACATGTAAAGATAGTAAAATTATATTTTTATGATTTATTTGGTTCACAATAGATTTATAATATTATTAAATTTTAATGATTGGCTCTTAATAGATTTGTTTGGAATGATTAACAGATTCGATGGAACTAATTTAATGATTGGTTCATTTAGATTTATAGTATTTTTTTTTTTAAGAATTGGATAGACGAATCTTGTAAAGTAAAGAGAATCATAGATTATGTTAGATTAAATATTTTTCTAGATGGAAGGAATTGATTAATTATTGGAAATATATATTCTTTCTTAGATTTTAGTTACTAAATTGATTGGTATATTTGTTAGAAATCTATACTGTCACTTGTCAAAAAATTATGCAGCCACATGTTGTGATGAGAGCAAAAATAGGCTAAAGTTCAACTTTTATATTTATTATAATAAATATGGCAATATAAATTGCAGAAAAACCCTGTAAAACTCTATTGATATATATTTGTAACGTAGTCCAACATTATACAAAAACAACAAAAGTATGCTTGCCAAACAAATTTTGTTGAATTAAGTCACTAACAATCGTTGGTGTACGAATTAGTACGCAAGGGATGTTTTAGTTGAATTACAAATGTTCATTATATATGTCAGGCCCACTAAATAATTACTAAATATGCTTATGTGTCATAATCTACAAACCACATGTGTTCTAATTCATATGCCAACAGTGGATATAAATTTTACTTTTTTTTCCTAACTGTAAAGGTAATTATTTACCAAAAACACTTTGAAATCTCCATATGACTATTAACACAAAAGCATACTACCAAAAAGAAGTGTCATGTGACTTTTTGGTATCTACTTAATCACAAATGACAAAGAAGACAAGTAAGATAGCAAGGGGTAAAAACAGTGACATATTAATCATAATCATCCTCCAAGTATTAAGTTACAAGAAATTAGGTTGACTAAATAGAATCAAAATAATTTGATACTAATTGTTCATGAAATCTCCAAAGATATCTAATTGGGGCCGATTCTTGACACCCCGATGAATGACTACTACCTCAACATTATGCGTTACATTCCTACAAACGGTCATAAACTCTTTACTCATTCTCGTATTACATAAGAGTTTCATTTCGTTTATGTTTTGAAACTTGGTTCCTTTATACTCCCTTATTTGCCATTTTTAAACTGCCCTTCTTTTTTAAATTATTTCAAATTAAATTCCACTTTCAATTTTAGAAAAGAAGTTATAGCATTTTACAAATATATCCTTATTTAATATATGTACTTTTATCAACTACAACATTTCATATTATCAAGAATTGAAATACATATATATTTACATTTCTATATTCTCTTGGATAACCAAAAGTCACTATACTATAATTATGAAAGACATCTTAGGAAAGAATTGATTAACTTTATTGGTTTAATTAATTGAATTTCCTCCAATTGTATAAAAAAGAAATCAGTTTGTCAAATATGAATAGGGGGAGTAGTTCATTTAGTAACTATCTATTGCCTCTGAAATTAATCACCTTTTACCAAAATAATATTTGCCTCCCACGGAAATAAAACACCGTATATAAGGAAAATATCCATATTTATGCACAGTTCTGACTATCTGAGCATAAGAAATATGAACACTCAATGATTTTTGTTCAATAATTTGAATGCATATATTTTTTAAAATGGCAAACCGTGATTAGATATGTAATTACAGAGGGGTAGTATGATAATGTAGTGGGGCAGGGCCTAAAAAAAGTGAGTCGCATTGTCTATAAAGCCTAGTTGGAATAAACATATTGTCGAATCAGTTTTAAGTAATTAGCTGTTGTAACAGTAACGACGATGGTATGACGGTTTTGGGGTATAACGGCCGTAGTATAATAGTTGCAAAAGATGGAACTATAAATTTTTTTCAATTTCGTTTGACTCAACTAAACTTCAAAATCACGCATTATTTATACCATATAATTACATTCTTAATAATTTCATATATTTTTATAACTTTCATGTTAAATTTTTTTAATAATCTATAAAAAAAAATTCATTTCTTAATACTTTAATGTTTTAAGTATGTATTTTTTAAATATTTTGCAGAAATTTGGCTTTAGTTTTAGACGACTCACTTTTACTCACGAGATTACTCATTTTTTGGCCATTTACTTCTTTTTGGCCTCTTTTGAATTATTTAATGACTCATTTTCGTATTATTATGAAAAATTTTCTGTGTCTAATTTCCCAAATATCATTGGTTATTTTTTTTTTAATTTTATTTGATTTTTCTAACGGCTGTTACGGCCGTTAAATGCATATATAACGGACGTAACAACTGTTACGACTGCGAATTTTATTCTCATTTCCATAACGGTCCGTAATAGTTTCAGCGACTTTTAAAACCTTACATAATTACATTATGTAATAGTAACAACTGATATTTAAAACCTGACTAGTAAATATTAATTTTGTAATCTCAAAGGAGACAAAAGTCATTTCCAAATGAATGATAAGAGGACAAGAGTAGAAGCTGTATAAATATAACCTCTGAGCTTTTGGTAGGATTTGGGGAGGCAGCCAACCATAGACAAACACACACAAAGATAATATAGAGAGGGAGAGAGAAAATGGGAAGATCCCCTTGTTGTGATGAGAGTGGTTTGAAGAAAGGTCCATGGACCCCTGAGGAAGATCAAAAACTCATCAACCATATCCAAGAACATGGCCATGGAAGCTGGAGAGCCCTCCCTAAACTAGCAGGTACATACACACATACATACATACATACATACATACATACATACATATGATGTTCAAAAAATGATTGGTTTCTTATCATGTTTTCTGCAACCAATTTTTAGAAAAACATGCTTTTGTACTTTTACAAAATTATCGGGTAAAACTAAGTAGTATCTTGTAAAAATTGCTATAATATAACACCCTCCAAAATATGTACGAATAATATTTTGTACATAATCCATAACAAAGAATATGTTATACAGTTTCATATTTCAAACAAACTTAGTACTGAAACAATTGCTATTATTTATTTAGTTTCTCCTTATTGGTTATTTTCGTAAAATAGGTATAGCATCATTTCTTTTCTTTGTGAAAATGATGGAAAAAGGTTGTAGGGAACGTCATAAAAACAAATATTCAAAAAAGCACTCTGTATCTATTTACGTATTTTCCAGTATTGTAGAGAATTATGCTATGCTCCATCCCCGTGGACAATCACATACGAATATGTATATGGCATTATTAGTGATGATTTAGTACCTATTTCCGTTGTGCTTGTGCATGAGATAATGCAAACTATGTTTCTGTGTTCTAATTTCTCTTGTTTCTATTTTCTATAGGTCTTAATAGATGTGGGAAAAGTTGTAGATTGAGGTGGACAAACTACCTGAGGCCCGATATTAAGAGAGGAAAGTTCTCACAAGATGAGGAGCAAACTATTCTCAATCTCCATTCAATCCTTGGCAACAAGTAATATCTCATTCTTATATGATTTGTTTTCCACTTAAAATTGACAACATTTTCAATGAAAAATGTTGTGATATATGGGTAGTATTTATCGTTTCAAAATAAATAGCCTATTACCGAGATTTCAGTTTTATTCATGCAAAAACTGTCATTAGCGTATATTTATACCGGAATTATTATGGATAATCACAATAATTTGTCTACCACAAGTAGACGGCGTATAATTTTATTATGTAATATTATGAAAACAGCACACTGTGCAGTTTCCATTGGTCTTACCACTAGAGTATCTCTGCTCAATCGACTTTTTTTTTTTTTTTGTCCTTTCGTTCTAATTTTTGGATTATCTTTTATTTTGTCCTTGAAGATGGTCAACAATTGCAACCCACCTTCCCGGAAGAACAGACAATGAAATCAAGAACTACTGGAACACCCATCTGAAGAAGAAGCTGATCCAAATGGGTTTTGATCCAATGACTCACCGCCCTCGTACCGACATCTTCTCAAGCCTCCCTCACCTCATAGCTCTAGCTAATCTCAAGGACCTAATGGAAAACCATTCATGGGAAGAACAAGCTGCGAGGTTCCAAAGTGAGGCTGTCCAAATGGCTAGGCTTCAATATCTCCAATATCTCCTCCAACCACCTCAACCTAATACCACACCAACAACAAGTGACTTCTCACATTTCAACTCTCAACCTATAGATATAGATACTTACAATCTCTTGAGCTCGCTGTCCTCAATGAACACAACCCCGTTCGGTACTCAAACCCCTTCTTCGTCGCTTGAAAACATCAATGGTCTTCAATCTATCCACGACTCCATTGTCCCTTTCTGTCATATGCCAGAGTTACAACTACCTTGTAGCTTTCAAACAAGTATGAACAAGGATATGGTTCAAGCTAATTCCGATTATTCGGTGATTACTAAAGTTGAAAACTCGTCTCTGTCTCAGTCTCCTACTCCGCCACTTGGGGCGGCTCCACAACTGAATGATGTGTCAGGTGCGAACAACATTGTGGATGGTGGAAGCACTTCTAGCTTTGAAGTTGGCCCCTCTTCATTTTGGAATGAAGTGCTCCTTGAAGAATCTTTGTTTCTTGGGATTGATTAGGTTTTGATTGTGTGTGTGAAAAAGGTTTGGAGTTTTAACAACCCCTTTTACTTGTGTTTGTCTTTTTTATCTTTCTTGGATTTTACCTTTTTTTTTTTTTTATATATATATAATGTGCCATTATTGTCACCCCACATTTACCTTCTATATATGTTCTTCCAATGTACATAAGTTTCTTATGTTAGTCTGCTAGGCTAGGCAAGTGGGATGGCTTACGCTCCATGGGCTTCAGTTGGGAAAAAAAAAAAAGAAAAAAAGAAAGGAAAAAAGAAAAAATGAAAGAACAAAACTCCCTATATTTGTCACACTGGTGGACATATTGTAATTGTGTAATATTGTTTTATGTATTCTTTTGGAAAATTTCCAGTTTATATATATCTGTTGGTTGTGCCATAGTAATAGTTTGAATGGTGTTCTCCTAATTACTCGTCTGTTAATGAGAGCATCCAAACATGGTTGAGTCTCAGTTGTGTCTTTATATATATATAATATAGATAGGGATTTTATACATATAATTATGCCAAAAATTCTTACATACTTTTACTTGTCATTTGACACGTAGGAAAGAAATTACTAACATATAGGAGAGATATTATTAATCATAATAAGATTGTTAATATCTCTTTTACGTGTCAAATGATGAATGAATATATGTAGAAATTTCTTATATATTTGTATATATACAATCTTCATTCATAAAATATATATAGTGAAATTATTACCTGTTTTACATTGTAGTGGAAACATTTAGTAATTTTAGTGATAGCTTTGGAGTTTCTCGATTTCTTAAATTTTCAATGCAGAAGTCTATTTGGTTAGTAAGAATTTAGAATTTAACTTAGTCAAGCTCAGATACATGTTTTTCTGACTTGCTACGCAAAATAATTAACCTTGATAATCACAAAAGAAAATGTTTTAAAAAAATCCACATGCACATAATTTTTTTCTGGAAAATAGCAACAAAAAAACATTGGACACCATTATTTAAAGAAAAAAATCACATAAAAAATCAAATCCCGTGGGGGCTTCCTGGCAGATATGCTGGGCAGCCTCTGCCCGGCATATCAAAGCCGTAAATTTTCGAATCAGCAGTTGAGATTAAATAAATTTTTTTATTTATTTTTTTTTTAGAATTCATACATGTAATCGCAATCAGCAGAATGAATGTGGAAGGCAGGGACTGCCCAACACTGATGCCAAACAGCCTGTCTATATCCAAAAAAATCAACTAAACTATGACTCCCTTGGAAACAAAAAGAAAAGAACATCATATAAAGACTAAATAAAATGTAAAAGCTATCCTACTTTCTCATTGAATTTCCCATTTATTTGCTCTTTTGTTTTTCCAACCTACCATTAAAATTGCACTTATGTTCCTAATAAATTTCTTCTAATGAGTTTCTTCTTTGATACGTATGATGATGTACATATAATATTTTGAGTAGGGTATATTTGCTCAATTCATTGACCGAATCTCCCAATCTGCAATTATAACTACTACAATACTATATTTATTATCTCCATGCATTGTATTAGTCTCCGGACAAATAATTTGTCCAGTTTTACAGACATATTTGACAAAATTCAAAAACTATTTTTTTTTCACAATTTAAATAAAATATAAATTACCAAATTTACCACAATTAATTTTATCTTTATCTTGCTTCTACTAATTATGAGGGAACAATTATGCAATGCGTATGAAAGGCAAGGGTTGACTAGGTGGCTAGAGTCAAAAAAGTGACGTGAAAGGATTCGTAATGATAGGAGGGGCCCAAGTTGTTAGGAAACCCTAGGTTTATGAATTGAAATTTACTTACTAAGAAAGGAAATATATTATATTTATATATGCATATATACGATTATTTATATTTATCCTCCTGAATAGACTGTTTCATGCAAGTGATCAATCATGAACATCGGAATCTATATATAGCCTGTAAATAATTTACTAAAAAAAATGAAATAAAGCAAAATAAAAAAAGAGTGAAAATTAGAATATCCTAATAAGCAATAATATGCCTCACAAATTAAAGTAGGGGTAGGGTGACCACTGCCTTGAGTGTAGCTCTGGCCAAGCCTTGCACTTGTTGAAAATAACTACGGAAAAGTGCTATAGTAACTAAATGTGATACAATTTACCTAAAGTGCTATATATTACAAATATATTTGAAATAACCCATTAGTCTAAAAGACACAACATAATCCTAAGACACAGCTATACATTTTATTCCTACGTGTACCCTAGGATAAGTGAGAATATGTCCCCTATTAGTCATTTCATCTCGTCCCCTTAGCCACCATGACTCTTTACATGATAAAATAATTGTTACACGCACAAATAATAAAGGAATCAAAATATCTCATTAGATCAATCCCTGAATATGGGTATGAAAGGATCTTGTAAATATTTGCTAAAATCTAATGAATGATTTTTTAATTCTCCTAATTGATTGTTTATATATTTAGGGTTTGAGAGCTTGCCTGGCTCTTCTCCCTTCCTTTTGGACTCAAGGAATCCATCCCCTCTCTATCGGGTTAGCTAGCTAGCTAGCTCAAGGCTTGCCTAGCTAAATTGGCGACTTGACCTTGTTCCCGTTAGGCATCGGATCCCGCATTATCATTGTTATTTTTTATCCCCAAAAATCCATACTGCTAAATGTCTATGAGGTCGCTTTTTTCCTTCAACTTAAACGCTAAAACTCTTGCACCAATTATTGTTTGAACTTAGCAAGCATGTTGGATCTGTTATCTTAAATTTATCGTTTGACCGTCTTTATGTGGATAATAACATATATATATATAACCTAACTACATAATTATGGCACAAAACATTATATTTTAAGATCGAATTCAAGCATGTGTCCACAATGAATGCAAATCATACTATATGAGCAACATAAGAAGCGAAATTAAGTCTGAAGACATTATTCGGTTTATATATCACATTTGCAATAGTGAAATTGTTTGGTCTTACTATTAAAGCAATGGGATTGCCTTACCAATTACCATTTACAAAATTGCATTCTAAAATAGAGCTGCTCGTAATTGCTCATTAAGAGCTCACCTCAAGTTCTGTTTGTCATGTCAAAAAACCGAGGTAAAGTTTAATTTTGGGGATATCCTTTAGTTAAAGAATGGTAGAAAGCCTGTTTTGATTCTGCTTGTTTGCTCTTTGATAACTTTAAACTCGAGAATAGCTAGAGGGTTGCTCCTTGAGAGATTTCCTACTTCATAAACAAATAAAGGTACAACATATTTTTAGGATCAATTAGTAAAAGAGCCAAGCAAGTGCTTGAGTAAAACTCTGTTCAGCTCAGCTAGGCTCATTTATGCACAAATTGAAAATATTATATATTATATTGAAGTATTTTCAACACCATTGATATAGAAGTTTAGGATATTTGAGGACTCTTTGAGTTAACACTCATAAGAAAGAAACCACAAACAGATCAATATTTCCTTAGTAAGTAGGTGGACTTTGTTCCTTTTCTAACAAGGTATTGACTACGAGAGAAATTAATTAACATACCATTAAATCACATTTACACTCTAGAACTAAAAGGTCAAAATTTCTTGTTTGATAGATCAAGATCGGCCGGTGCCAAATTGTTGAGGATATTTTATCAAAGTCACCGTGGTCATGCTTGTGAAAGTAACACAGAGGACATTTTCAACAGTCCTATATATATAACACGTATTAGGCATTTTAAATCCATTGTTTACCTCTTAATAAGAAATTTAAGCTGACATTTTTTGACCTAATCCATTGTTTTCATTAGATGCGGAAAAGATGCTCGTTCTTATTGGAGTTTTATAATTACTTAGAACTAAAACATCACAAATAATTGACATTAATTAACTTAGTCATATTTTACTGAACTTTGACATTCAGTGGGTTTAGGTGATCCAGTAATTCTTAATAGAGGATTAGTGTATATAACATAAAAGGGTAATTTTTTGTACTGTGGTTTTTTTGTAATCTCTCTCCACAATAAACTATCATAATAACTCTGTAGAATACGTCATATTCACAAGTTAATAAATTAACTCTTTTTAAAATTTTTTAAATTTAAAATATCACTACGCTTGAATCTGGATTTATTATCTGTGAATAAGAATTTTCCACACTATTCATAATGAGAATTTGATGAAAAGAAAGATATGCCTAAAAGGGACTTTCGATTTATGGGAAATGTTTATCAATGTATTTGTTGAATCATAGAGATGGATTGTATACGAAGTAGTTAATTATCTTACTGCTTTGTCAACCTAATTGACTTGAACAATGGCATAATGGGGTTAGCTATTTTCTTGTTTTGATTTCAATGATATCTCGTCATGAAAAAACAATAGACCTTTCTTTTTCTCATCTAACAAGGCAGTAACGTTAGGCGTACTAAGAAATAGTTCACATAAAATTTTTCCAAAACACACAAATGATTTTGTGTGTATATATGTACACATCTGTTAATAATGTTAAGATTATAATGTTATTGGTCCTTTGTTGTACAATTTATTTATTTCCTAATAGGTCATATGCAGTTTACTATGCATATTAGTGTTTGTACCTCATTATATTAGTATGGTATCGGAGCCGAACCAAAACACAGAACCCTAATTCCTACCCTTACTGCTGCCATCCTTAACTTACCTGGGTCATGCCGCCGCCTGCCATGTACGACGAAAAGACATCCGGTAACAATGCCGCCCCGCAACAAGACGATTAGAACCAGATCTTCCTAATCTCATTTTAATTTCTACCACTTTTAATGGAGATAATTATCAGAGTTATGAACGAAGCATGAGGCATGGTTAGGATGCCAAGAACAATTATGATTTTATTTCGGGATTTATTACTTGACCAATGGATGATGATGATTGGCAAATTTAGTACTCTCTTGGTTATTCAATTGTGTGGATTCTTCTTTGACTCCAAGTTTAAATTATATCAATATTGCTAGCGATATTTGGACTATATAACTTGATCGGTTTACTCAAAAAAATTGTGCGAAACTTTAAGCATATTGAATGAGATATTGCACAATCACGAGAACGATTATAAACCACGACTCAATATTATACCACTCTCATGGAGTTGTAGAAAGAATTGTCATTATTGGATTGCCCCGATGTATGCACATGTGGTGCAAGATATTTGGGTGGTGTTCTTTATTCTGCAGCTCGTCACACCCTGGAT
The DNA here is from genome assembly GCA_001753735.1 of Embelia ribes. Taxonomy (NCBI): domain Eukaryota; kingdom Viridiplantae; phylum Streptophyta; class Magnoliopsida; order Ericales; family Primulaceae; genus Embelia; species Embelia ribes. Next base: position 204 of record MKEJ01086036.1, on the reverse strand, counting down.
ATGGAGAGATCCGGAATGCTATCTAAATTGAAAAAGGTCGCCATACAGACATGTAAAAGTTACAACAGATGCAAAAAAGCTGTAAACATCATTACTAATTTTGTCCAAATTAAAACATAATTACACTCAAGGGGTTACTCCAAAAGAACAACATCATGGAATTTTACTGTCTCGGTTACATACGATATATAAACCAACTACACA
>MKEJ01086028.1:0-13621 GCA_001753735.1 Embelia ribes | reverse complement strand
TCCTAATTCAATCTTCTTGTGCACACATATTATTTAATACGGGTGCCTCCCATTCTTTCATAGCTGCTAGCCTAGTAAAATCTTTAGGCTTAGAGCCAGAATATTCTAATGGTAGTATGTCTGTTGACACACCGTTAGGTGTTAATATTATACCTTGTTTTATCTTCCGTTCTTATTCCATTCAAATCTGAGTTCGAGTATGATCTTATAGTTCTTGACATAAGGGGTTTTGATGTTAGTCTAGGTATGGATTGGTTGTCAGCCAATCATGCTATTATTGAGTGTGATTGTTGACGAGTTACATTATTCTCTGTGGAAGGAATAATTGTTCGATATATGGGAGAAAGAAGTATTTCGTGTGATCTCGCGAGCCCAATTGGGGATGCTCTCAGTTGTCTTCTAGCAAATCTTTTTGTTTTTGAGACCAAGGAGACTCCATCAAAGTTGCATCCAGTAGTTCGTGAATTTGTTGATATCTTTCCAGAGGACCTTAGTAGATTACCACTACATCTTGAGGTAGAGTTCACTATTGATCTCATTCCAAGGACACGCGCTATTTATATAACCCCGTACCATTTGGCGCCCACTGAATTAGAAAAATTGAGAATTCAGATAGATGATCTGGAGAGTAAGGGATTTATTAAGACAATTAGGTCACCATGGAGTGCACTAGCCTTATTTGTACAAAAGAAAGATGGATCAATGAGAATGTCCATCGATTACAGAAAGTTGAACCAAGCGACAATAAAGAACAAATATCTATTACCAAGGATATATGACTTGTTTGATCTGCTAAAGGGGTCAAGGTATTTCTCGAAGATTGATCTTCATTTTGGATACCATCAGTTACGAGTTCGAGAAGTTGATATACCCAAGACTACTTTTGGTATACATTATGGGCACTATGAGTTCTTAGTTATGTCATTTGGGATGACAAATATACCAGTAGTATTCATGGATTTGATAAATCGGGTGTTTCGCGAGTATTTGGACAGGTTTGTTTTCGTATTTATAAATAACATTCTTGTTTACTTGAAGATGAATGAAGAACATCAGGAACATCTGCGTATAGTATTATCGACTTTACAAAGTCACCAGTTGTATGCGAAGTTATTGAAGCGTGAGTTTTGGCTTCAGGAAGTGAGATTTCCGAGCCATGTAGTAACAACAAAAGGAGTGATAATAGATCCATCGGAGATAGAAGCGGTGTCGAAGTAGGAACAACGAAAGAATATATTTGAGATTCAGAATTTCTTAGGATTAGCAGGTTATTATCGGTGGTTTGTGAAAGATTTTTTGACAATAGCATCTCTAATGACCTGCCTCACTCGCAAAGGGGTCAAGTTTGAGTAGGATGCCAAATGTGAGGAATCATTTGCAAAAGTGAAGAAAGTTTTGACAACACCTGTGTTGATTATTTTGGAAAGAGGAAAAGGATACATAGTGTATTATGATCCATCGAATGAAGAGATGGATTGCATTTTGATGCAGACTAAGAGGGTAGTAGTGCATGCATCTCGTCAGCTAAAAATTCATGATTAGAACTACCCTACACATAATTTGGAGTTGGGTACTGTAGTCTTCGCCTTAAAGATTTGGAAAAACTACTTGTATGGAGAGTAAGAGCCTCAAATATATATATTCACACAATGTGACTTGAATATGAGGCAAAGGCGGTGGATGGAATATTTAGAGTAGTATGATTTTGATTTACAGTACCACCCAGGCAAGGTTAATATGGTACAGATGTATTAAGTTGCAAGGCTCAGTGTACCTTAGCATGTCTTTTCTACGATGAATGGGATGCGCTAAAGACATTAAGTGAGTTTAGTTTGAGTTACGTAGAAGGGGAAGATCGGATTTCCTTGTGTGCAATGGTTGTACAGCCTAAGTTGGTGGAAAGAGTGATTGAATAGCAACGGGATAATGCGAGATCACAGAAGTTTGTAGCAAGAGCTCAAAGTGGGGAATCATGAGTTTGGTCCATCGGGGGAAGTGGGGAGTTGAGATATTGAGGTTGTTTGTATATGCCAACTGAGATAAGGGAAGAAGTTTTGCGAGAATTGCATCAGTTGTACTTGGTGGTACATCCAGGGGACAATAAAATATATCATGATTTAAATCGAACCTATTGGTAGCCGAGTTTGAAGAGGGACATAGCGCAATTTGTAACACGATATCTGATGTGTCAATAGTTGAAAGGTGATAGGAAGAAAATGGGAGGTGAGATGCAACCACTTGAAATACCTTAATGGAAGTGGGAGCATATTACAATGGACTTTGTTAGTGGGTTACCGAAGTCGAGAGGGAAAAAAAACACCACATCATTTATAGACTTACAAAGTCAACGCATTTCTTGGCAGTTAAGAAGGAAGATGATGCGGAAACATTGTCACGGTTATATATGAAGGAAATCCTTCAATTACATGGTGCACCTTATACCATTATCTCCGATCGAGATATTAAATTTTTTTTGCAATTTTGGGAAGGAATGCAGTGTGTCATGAGCACAAAGTTGACAAAGAGTATCGCGCACCATCTCAAATAGATGGACAAACAGAAAGAACGATACAAACTTTGGAGGATATATTACGAGCGTGTGTACTCGATTTTAGTTATAGCTGGGAAGACCATTTATTCTTGCTGAGTTTACTTATAATAATATTTATCGCTTAAGTATTGGTTTGGCGCCATTTGAGGCTCTGTATAGGCGACCATGTAGGTCTCTGATTTGTTGAATGGAGTTTAGAGAGTCATTATTGTTGGGGCCTGATTTAGTACAACAAACCTTAGAGTTAATTAACGTGATGAAACAGAAGTTACTACGCGGATAAAAGAAGTGCCCATTATCTTTCAATGAGGAAGACCATATGTATCAAAAGGTCTCGCCTTGAAAAGGGATAATGGGTTAGGTAAGAAAGGAAAAATAACACCGAGATTCGTGGGACCATTTTAGATTATTGAGAAGGTGGACATTTTAGAGTACCGATTAGCACTACCACCTCATTTAGACAATGTGTATCCAATATTTCATGTTTCTATGTTGCAAAAATATGAGCCAAACCTATCGCATGTGACAGATCATTCCGGCTTGATAGTAGAAGAAAACGTGAGTTATAAAGTACAACCAATGGGGATCGTGGATCGTAGTGATGAAATGCTTTCGTGGAAAAATGATACCTCTAGTTAGGGTACTTTGGAAACACCATAGAGTAGAGAAACAAACAAGGGAACGCGAGGAAGAAATGCGAAAAAAATACGCGCAGTCATTTACATGTATGTCTTAAACTTCAATAACGAAGTTTTCTTTTTTGGGGGAAAGAGTTATAAAGTCATGTAAAGTTCAGGGACTAAAAGTATAATTAACTAATAGTGAAACCAAAGACCAATAATCATATACGTTCAGTTCCCCTTTATGAAAATTTGCATTCTTTTGCCTTCCAAATACAAAGAGAAAAGAGGAAGGGGTCTCAACCCAATACCTTACAAATCGTAGAGGAGAGCCGGCCCAATCAACAAACTAAAGGTGGATTTGGACGAGTCTCATTGTTCTGGTCGTTTTGAGGTAAGTTTACATGAAAGTTTTTTTTTTCTGTGACACTCCTACTCGTTGGAGTCCTAAACTGACAAATCTTTTTCTAATGGTTATGATTTGAATCCCTTAAGGTTTAACGTTGTGGGTTGATTACCTTGTGTTTGGGGGGTTTAATTGAATGGATTTGGTCAGTATGATTGAGAAAAGAATGAAAATTGGTCATATTTGGGGCAAAAATCAGGTTTTCGCCAACCGGGTTCAGACGGAGAACTATCCAATTGGACAGAACCCCCCTTGGTCTGATCGGGATCCCACCCAATTTGACAAAAATGTTCTGAATCACTTTTAGTATGTCTCCCTTGGTTTGATTGGGACCCACTCGATTGGACAAAAATGTTCTAAATCACTTTCAACATGTCTTCAAACGTGCATAAATGTTATTTGCTATCCAACTATGATTTTAATGGATAAATGGTGACTTATACCCATTGATTTCTCATAGGTGAACGTGAGTTGGCGGTGCATTCTATAAGAGTGACCGCTAGAGTTGTCAACCAAATCTTCGAGGAGTTTTGCACAATGATTCACAAGTGCAGTTTAGATTACTGTGTTTTTTGTTAGAATCACAAGTTATTATGTGATTTTGTATGCATGATTGTTACTACGTGTTCGTATGCCTAGCATGGTGATAGAGTTTGGGTGTTGTGATGTGGTTTATGAGATTGGTATGATATAGTTGATAATCGAGAATGAGGAGCATAAGATTGAATTGTGTGATGTGATAACGAGTTTGGCATGATATGTAACAGATGTAATTGATAATTGAGAATTGACTAACGTGAAATTGAGTTGTGCTAAAGCAAAAGAGCATGTGAACTTACGAGTTTAAAATTATGTTGAAAAGAGTAAAATAATGGTTTATGTTTAAAGGGTGTCGAAGATTGGCTCTCTAAATTAATACAGTGCCTATAGAGAGTTCCGAGGATTGACCTTCTACCTTAATAAAAATTGCCCATATATGGTGCCAATGATTGACCCTATAGTGTTAACATGTTTGAGGGTGCCAAGGATTAACCCTCTAGTGTTCTAATGTTAATAGGTTCTAAGTGGGACTTAGGGTCGGGAAGACTGTCCATTAAATCTTTACACAAAGTCATGAGGAGAGGCACAATCGGTGGAGAAAGTGTTAAAAAGTGAAACCTGAGAACTGTAAGCTAAGTTAGTAGAAGTTGATGAGAAATAATGTCGAGTATGTACATTACTTAGGTTATTTGTGTGAGTTATTATTGATGTGTTTCATACTGCTGTGAGTTTATCTTGTTGATGCTGGAAACATAATTTATTGAGGGTCTAAGTTTGCAAATTCAGTAAACGAAACCCGCCTGTTTGGGTTGTTTTACTTCTTGTGTTTAACAAGAAGCAGGTATAAGTATTGGTGAACCCCAAATCCAAGGTTAGAATTGTGTTGGAGCTCACTCAAGTTGATGTGTAGTAGTTATCTATGTTTATTCATGAGAAGTGTTAATTTAAGAATTGTAGACCATCGAGCTAAGAGTTGTTTTTAAGTTGATTCTTAAACTAGTGATAACTGTTTTGTTTTTGTATTACAAATTAATGGGCAAAAACTGTTTTTAAGCCCAAGATGATAATTATGAGGTATTGAGAACTATGTTTTTAGAGATTTGATTTCTTTTCTTTACATGTATTGTGCGAATCATGTGCTCGGGATGTATATAAATTTTGGGGCATGACAGTTTGGTATTAAAGCTCAAAGTATATGAAATACCTTAAGGCCAAACAAGAATAAAACAAATTAAAGACAACCTATTAAAAGGAAAGAAATAGGCATGGAAGAGTGAAGATTGAACTTTGTTACAAAGTGACACACGTCTAAAGACGAAGAAGTTAGTTCTACACGAAGTTGATGTTGATATTACACATACAGAGGTGGAGAAAATGATAGAGTTACTACCTGGAAACCTTCAGGAGAATTAGAGTGGCAATTTGTATTCATCTGATACTAGATGAGACTATGCTTCACTATAATATGATGAAGAGCATATCTTACAACCTAGTTGCTAGGCCCCTGCTTTTTCATCGAACAAATTTTAAAGTGCTAATGGATGCAGATAGAGTTACCCTTGAAAACTATTATAAGTTCAAGTACTTAAAGTGTTGCCAACATAAATTTGATACCTGGTGGAATCACATATGCAAGATTTATAAAAAACATTTTGGGTAAATTATCTTATTCATGTACTCCCTCTTGTATTTACCGATTTAGTCTGTACAATAAATATACATTTACTCGCTTCCAATATTAATTGTGCTATATTTGTTAATAAAACATTGTAATGAAAATTGTCTGGACTGATCAAAAGAGGTACTGTTTCGGGGGGTGAAATATTTCGTTCTCATATCCCCTGATGATGAGGTGCAATTTACCTTGCTCTATCATAAAATAGATATAGGTAAGCTTTTGAATATACATTAATTTCTTGTAAATATCATCAATGTAATAGTTTGGGAATAAGTAATTTTTAACAAAATTTATAGAAAGATTGGTGTGGGCAATTTTAAAAATATATATTTCTAGTAGAAATAAGTTTCTATAAAGGGGGATATAGAACAGTAACCTCTTTTGATGAGTTCAGGCAGAGTTTTCATTTCGATGTTTTATTACCAACAAGTATAGCACAATGAATATTGGAAGAGAGTAAATGTATATTTATTGGAGAGAGTAAATCTTTAAATACGAGAGGAAGTACATAAAGAAGATAATTTACCCAAAATATTTTTTTGTAAATTTTACGTATGTGATTCGACTAGGTATCAAATTTGTGCTAGCACTACTTTCAGTATCTGGTCTTGTAATAGATTTCAAGGGTTACTTCATCTGCATCCATTAGTACTTCCAAATTTATTCGGTAAAACAGTAGGGACTTAGTAACCTGGTTGTAAAATATGCTCTTCATCATCTTATGGTGAAGCATAGCCTCATCTAGTGTCAGATGAATACAAATTGTCACTTTGATTCCCCTTAAGGTTCTAGGTAGTAATTCCATCATTTTCTTAATCCTTGGATGTGTAATATTAACAAAAAATTCATGTGGTACTAACTTCTTTGTCTCTGGACGTGTATTAACTTCGTAACAAAGATCTTCATCCATCCATCCCTAGTTTTTCCCTTTCTCGTGTGGCTTTTTTACTTCTTGTTTGTCCGCAACCTCCTTCTTTTGCCCTTTTGGCGGCTAAAGCTTCTTTCTCTTGTATCTTAGCTTGTTTCTCTTTTTCCCTATCTCGTTTCTCTTTTAAGCGAGCAACAAAAAGGAAACGAGATAAGGAAAAAGAGAAAGAAGATATGATACAAGAGAGAAGTTTTAACCTCCGAAAGGGGAAAAAAATAGAGGGCGTACGATAAAGAAGAAGAAAAAATTAAATGCCACACGTTAAAGGGAAAGAACTAGAAATGGAGGAGTGAAGATTGAAATTTGTTCTGAAGTTTTACACGTCCAGAGACGAAGAAGTTAGTTCCACACGAAGTTGATGTTGATATTACAAATCCAAGGGTGAAAAAAAGAATGGAATTACTACCGGGAACCTTAAGGGGAATTAAAGTGGCAATTTGTTTTCATCTTACACTAGATGAGGCTATGCTATGCTTCACTATAAGATGATGAAGAGCATATTTTACAAACAGGTTGCTAGGCCCCTACTAATTCATCAAACAAATTTGGAGGTGCTAACGGATGAAGATAGTCATACTTGAAAGCTATTACAAGACCAAGTACTTAATGTAGTGCCTGCAAACATTTGATACCTGGTGGAATCACATATGCAAGATTTATAAAAAAACATTTCGGTTAAATTATCTTATTCTTCACTTGTGTTTTACATATATTTTTCTTAAGTGAGTTTTTACAATTTTCAAGTTAATTTTTTACAGAATTCATTTTTCAGTTTCATGTATACCTCTAGGGAGAATTTACGAATTTCCTATCTGATAAATTAATTACTTCTCAGTTATTTGCCAAAGGTATGCCACAACATAATGGTGTAACGGAAAGAAGAATAAGACTTTTTATAGATATGGTAGGATATATGATAAGTTATTCGAATTTACTGGATTCGTTTTGTGGATATGCATTAAAAATAGTAGCATATATTCTAAACTTGATACCATTTAAGTAGAAGAGGACTACGTCATAAATCATATGTATTGGGCATAAGTTGTCTATAACCCCATTATGGCAGCCCTAGAGCATTCACACTAGTTTATCTCATGTTAAGTTCTGCATCTCAGTTTATAGAAACTCATTTATTCTACTAGAATTACATATTTTAGAAATTTCCCACACTAGGCTTTCTATAAATTTTGTTGAAATATTTTTATTCCCAAACTATTACCTTGATGATATTTACAAGAAATTAATGTATCAAAATAATATATGCAAAAGTTTACCTATATCTATTTTGAGCGAGATAAACTTCATCTCATCATCAGGGGATATGAGGACGAAATCTTTTAGGCCTCCGCAATTAGTAACCTATTTGCGTAAGTGATTCCATTAGGTATCAGATTTGTGTTGGCATCCCTGCAAGTACTTAGTCTTGTAATATTTTTCAATGGTGACTCTATCTTCATCCAGTAGCCCTTCCAAATTTGTTCGATGAAACAGTAGGGTTGTAGCAACCGAGTTGTAATATATGTTCTTTATTATCTTATGGTGAAGCATAGCCTTATCTAGTATCAGATGAACACAAATTGTTAATTTAATTGGCCTGAAGGTTCTTCACCCCTAGATGTGTAATATCAACATCAATTTTATGTGGTACTAATTTCTTCGCCTCTAGACATGTACCAACTTTGCAACAAAGTTCAATCTTTACTTCTTTATCTCTAGTTCTATCCCTTTCCCGTGTAGCCTGTAACTTTTTTTCTTCTTTTCTATCTTTTTTTGCCCATTCGGTGGCTGAAGCTTCGTTCTCCTGTATCTTAACCTAGTTTTCTTTTTCCCTATCTCTTTTTATTTTCTTTTTTTTTTGTTTGCTTTTGTTTGACTTTTTCCTTTTTCTTTTTTTGCCTAATATTGCCCTTCTTGTTTTGAGTATCTTTGAATTCTTTCACGAAAATTTCTATTTGCTCTTGGTCACGCTCTCTTACCTCATTCTTCTTGACATGATCCTGGTTCTCTACTTCCTCCAGCTTCTTTTTCTCTTTCTTGTCTTCTTTTCTTGACATTGTCCTTGACTTGATCTTTTTTTCTACTCTTCATCCTCCAACTTCTTTTCTCCTTTCCTGGTCTCCTCTTGCTTGCTCTTTTTTTTTCTCCTCTTGTTCATCATCGGCATCTTTCCCTCCATCATGGAGGGTAAGAATTTTATACCATGTGTCCAAGTCCACAAACACATTATCGTAGGTATGCTTATTGACATTAAAGACAACTCTTTTATTCAACAAGAGTAGGTAAATTTTTTTTAAAAAAAAAGTCAATCATATTTTGGAGAGTAGTTTAGAATATATTTTATTTTAGCGTTGTGCACTTGAATTATTCATCATTTCCAATTTCCAAATGAGTCGAATTTATCATGTACATTTCTAATATTTCCAAATCTGACTCTCTAGAAAGTAAAATCGTTATATATTGGGCATTGGCACTGGCATTTCTCATCCTCAATTTAATTTCTATTTTTTTTTGGTACAAAATTTCTAAATCTAGTAAATTTAAAAAACAAAATACCATTTACACTTTAGTAAACAAAGTTTCATATAAATTATTCACATAAAAAAACACCAAAAGTTGAAACCTCCTTACAAATGAGGGAAAGCTGGTGAGATTGCTCTTACATATCCCAGCTTAGCACATCCAGGTTGTCGAAGCTCACTCGAGTGCTGGGAATTTCTTGTGTAATTTTCTTTATGTTTTGTTTTTCAGACTAATGTAGACCATTTGCCGAGTTGATTTTGTTTTGACATTATGAGACAGTTGTATTGCCAAAATATGATAATGTGAAGTCCACTTGATGATGAACTGTGGCTTATCGGACTGCCTACATGATGTTCTTAGAGATGTCTCCCTATAGGCTTATCTATGGTAGAGCATGTCATTAACCATTTGAGATTGAGCATACGACTAGGCTTAATCTTTGATTGTTTCCGGCATGTTTTAAAATGTGTTTGTAGCGGAATTCATTTAATTATAAATTTCCAAACTCTTGTTTCTATCGTAGATAGATGAGTTTTCAGTATTTGCGGATTACTTATCATTTAAGGGAATTACTTCCCGCACAAGGGTATGCTATAACATAATGGTGTAGTAGAAAAAAGAATAGGACTGATAGATTTGGTTAAATTTATGACGAGTTATTTAAGTTTTTTTAGATTTACTAGATTCATTTTGGGACATGCATTAGAAATAGTAGCATATATTCTAAACTCGGTACCATCTAATTAGAAGAGAACTACGTAATAATCGGATGTGTTAGGCATTTGTTGTCCATAACCTAGTAGCCCTAGAGCATTCACACCAATCTATCTCATAATAAGTTCTGCGTCTCACTATATAGAAACTATTCTACTAGAAATACATATTTTTTAAATTGTCCACACCAATCTTTCTGTATTTGTGTTTATTAATTATCTTGATATTTCATTTTCCGGAAAATTTGATTCAATAAATAAACCCATGGAAAGAGATTGTAATTGAATACGAAATGTGATTTAGTGCTAATAATTATAAGGTACTGTATTTAAAGAAGTCAATCCATCATTTTATATATATATATATATATATAAATGTAATCAAGGACATGTATGAGGGTGTGACTACTAATGTCAAAACGTGTGGTGGCAAGTCTAGCTTCCGATAGGTTTGTATCAAGACTTAGCATTAAGTCCTTTCTTATTTGCAGTAGTAATGGATGAACCATGTAGACACATCCAAACCGAAGTGCCATGGTGTATGTTATTGACTGATGATATAGTTCTAGTTGATGAGACCAGAGAGGGCATAAATGAAAAACTAAAACTATGGAGACATTTTAGAGTCACGCGATCTTAGGCTGAATAGATCAAATACGAAATATATAGATTGCAATTTCAGCAGACGAAGTGTGATGGACCCGATTTTAGTTAAATTAGGTGAGAAGTGGTACCACAGACTGATCATTTCTGTTAAAACTCCATGCAGAATGGATGAAGTGGAGAAGTGCTTCCGGGATTTTATGTGATCACAATATGCCTTACGACTAAAAGGCAAGTTTTTCATGATTGCGGTAAGGCTAACTTTATTGCATGGAGCTGAATGTTGCGCTATTAGGAAATAATATGAACATAAAATGAGTGTAGCAGAGGTACACATGTTGAGATAAATGTGCGGTAAGACTAGGAAAGAATTAGGAATAAAGATATCCGAGTAAGGTTAGGAGTGACTCCAATTGGAAATAATATGAGAGAGAGTCGTTTAAGATGGTTTGGGCATATAAGGAGACCTATCAATGCACTAGCTAGAAAGTGTGTCTCGATGTAAGAACAATGAAGAGAGGTAGAGGTCAACATTTAACTACATGGATGAAAGTGATAGAGAAAGATATGCGCATGACAGAAATAGATGAGCAAGTTGCCTTGGATAGAAATGAGTGGCGTCTACAAATTTGTGTTAACAATCCAATATGATATCTTATTATGTTTCGATTTGGCCGACCCTAGTTTATTGGGATTTTAAGTGGTGATGATGATAATTGAATAAGAAATGTGATTTAGGTGGGAACGCTGGTGCTTTTCAAAATCTGCTTGTAAAAGATGCTTTTGAAAGTTAATTCTTAAAGCGGGTAGTGTTTGGTAAATAATAAATTTTAAAAGTTGCTTTGATAAGTAGTGTAGTGTTTGGTAAAATGATTCTTTTTATTGTGAAAAGGAGAAAAGTAGGTATGTACGAGGAATGTAAGAAATCTAATTGAGGTTGTAATGATAATTATTAATGAAAGAAAAAGCAAAAACAACTTTTTAAAGCATCCTTGGAAAAACAGAATTAGATTGTTAAAAGCAAATGTTATAAATTTTACCAAACATTTCAACCTACAATTTCCAAGAAAAAAAAGCAAAAGCAGGCAGCAAAAAACAATCCCAGATTGGCCCTTAGTACTCAGTATGTGAGATATGCTTGATTTTCTATAATTTAATTGTGTTAATTTTGGTTTATTTGATGCAGTGCAGGCCATATACTCCATCTGCTCTTTTCTTCAAGTATAATACCGCATTGGGTTCACCTTATCGGGTTATAGTTGATACTAACTTTATCAATTTCTCCATTCAGAATAAGGTGACCCAGTTACAATTAATTACGTTTTGTCATTTGTGAGTATTGAGTTTTCTGTTGTGGTATTGTACAATTAATTGATAGGTTGATCATAGAATTGTAAAGTTCCCTTTTTTGGTTCTTCATGACGATTGATATGGGGAAAAAGTTTATGTTTCTTCTTAGTTGAAACCTAAAAGGGGAGTGCTATTACTACTGAGTGATTTATTTTTCCCGTCAGCATATTTTGCTTTTGAAATGAAACTCCGAGAGCAATTGTGATGAACTGCCTTTAGCCTTTTCTGCATTTTTGTTTGCGACCTTGGAATACTGACTTTATGCACATTACATTGTTTGAAAAGCAGATTCATTTTCTGGCTCATATGTCTTTTGATGCTTATTTCGTTTTCGGTACGATTGTAATTCTTGCTTGTTTATGTGTTTTTTGGAGTTCTGGCATTGTTAGATTGGACTAGCTATTACTGTGTTATGACCGATTTCTGTATTGTTGTGTTAAAATGTAGTTGGATCTGGAGGAAGGAATGAAGGTTTGCTTATATGCAAAATGTAAGTCTTCTATCAAAACTGTAAATTTTCTTAATAGTATCGAATAGTGGTTTTCTTTTATTCAGTATTTGTCTGTATTTTCTAAGAGTTAAGATGGTAACTTTCTTTCTTGTTGGCAGCAATACGAAATTTATTTCTCTTGTATCGTTCTGATTCTGTTGTTGTTTTGTTTCCTTTTGGGTTGCTTAAGGCACTCCTTGTATTACGGATTGTGTTATGGCGGAGCTAGAAAAGTTGGGTCAGAAATATCATGTTGCTTTGAGGTGCATCTCCTTCATATTTATATATTTTTCAGCCCATGCAGGACTCTGGTTTGATTAACCTGTCATCTGTTCTTTTAGAGATATCTGACCCCACTTTGGTGGGTAATAGCTTTTTCAATTTTTTCAGAGAGAAGCCTTGTGAGTTAAAAAAAAAAAAACAAACTGCAAATGGGCCATATGAGTTAGATAGAATGGCTTAAATATTTTTAGGAGCTGGTGTATTTCTTCTGGCCAGGAAAAGAATAATTAACCAATTTAGTAAGAGAAAATTCTTTTGATCAAGTGTCCTAGTACCATTGCCCTCTTTGTTTCTACTTATGATACATGAACTTCATCTTAGTTGAATTATAGGTTCATTACGGCTGTTTATAATGACAGGAATAGTTATATCAGTGGTCTCTTTACGTAATAACTGGAGAAGAATATCATAGCGTCTTTTTTGTTTAGGTCTTGGTAATGAGATATATGGGACTTTCAAAATGTTTCTGGTTTTAAGAAAAATTATTTATCTTCAGCAAAAAGTAGCTAGTTTGTCCCAATCAAAAAGACAATAAATAAAATAAAATTGCTTGCTCAGTGATAAAACCTTTTGATACAAGTCTTGCTATTATTTTTGCTTTTTTGCAGTTAGCAGGTTTCTATTTTGATGTTTCTTATGCTTGTGGTGTTGTCATTTACTTTGTTACAGGATCGCAAAAGATCCTCAATTTGAAAAGCTTCCTTGTACTCATAAAGGAACATATGCAGATGACTGCATAGTAGATAGGGTTACCCAGGTATAGTTCAAATTTATCTATCTTCTTCCTGTAATTGTGACAGCTTCAATTAGATATACTCATATACCTTCTTCCACTATTGGCTGTTCTATTTTTTAGCGATCTTTACTGTTTGATATATCTGATATAAACTTCTTTCAATACGATAGCATCTAATAAAGCAATATTGCTCCTCAATTGAAT
>MKEJ01086027.1:0-17980 GCA_001753735.1 Embelia ribes | reverse complement strand
TATATGTTATTTGCACTTTACCCAAAACATTTAGGGGTAAAGTGAAATTCAACTATAAGACAAAAAATTATCCCTAAAATTAATGAAATACCCTTTGTGTAGCATTCATTATTTATTTATTTTTTTAAATTTCTTAAAATTAGATTGTATAATTTTATATATAAATAGATTATATAGTAGGTATCTAAAATTATATTAACCCTTGTGTCATAATTAAAGTTTGAATTTTATGTTGAAAGAACATTTTACTCCTAACATTACTATTTTATTGATTTTGAAGTTAATAATTGTGATAATTAGAAAAAATTATATTAACCCTTATATCATATTTAAAGTTTGAATTTCATGTTGAAAGAACATTTTACCCTTAACATTATTATTTTATTGATTTTGAAGTTAATAATTGTGAAAATTAGAGAAATACTATATAATCTATTTATATATAAAATTATACAATCTAATTTTAAAAAAATTAAAAAATAAAATAAATAATAAATGCTACATAAAGGATATTTCAGTAATTTTAAGGATAATGTTTTGTCTTAAAGTTGAATTTCACTTTGCCCCTAAATTGCTTGGGGTAAAGTGCAAATAACTTATAAACCTATGGGGGAATATTATAATTTCAGGAACCCAAGGAGTAATATGAAATTTACAGAAACCTCATGGGGGCACCCAATAAATAAAATCAATAACCAATTCACCATTGGTGCTAGCGAAGTAAAATTAATTTTTGTTTTAAATATTTCGGCAGTGATGGTAGTGAATTATATATATATTTCGTAATTACTAATGTCGAATAATATTAAAATTTTTGAATTTTTTACCATTAGCAATGGCGAATAATATAGATATACTATTTTTTCTACTTATATGCCAATTTTATAAAATTGGGTCGCCCGTCACTTAAAAAAAAAAAAAAACCGGATGACAATCCAGGACATAAAGTCTCAAATACGCGTTAATTAGTATGGAAGAACTTTGAAAATTTTATAAATGATTTGCGCAAAATTTGTGTTGGGGGGGCCGCATCCCTTCCCTGTCCCGGGAACCGCCATTTGTCAATATATATATATTATATTACACTGTAATGTATTTTAGGATTTTGAAAATAAAAAATCTAAAATGGGAAACCAAAAGATTTTGTGGTCGGTGCAGAACCGTGTTTTGTTGATATTTTCTGAAACGGTTCAAATTTTGTGCTGTTTCTATAATATTGTTTTGTACGGTTGTATTTTTTTTTCAAAATAATTAGCGTGATATATTTAAGTAATTTAAAAAGATCGCAATAATATTTTTCAAAATTTAATTGGAGATAGTTTATACAAATAATATTCTATACAGAATCTGGTGCTAGAAAATTTATATTATTTTTTATCTCCAAATAAATTTTAAGAAATACAACCGCAATCTTTATAAATTACTTAAATTTATCATACTAATTATTTTGAAAAAAATAATAATATTTTTTTAGTAGCAGTACAGAACCGCACTATAGAAACTGTATATAATTTCAATTGATTATCAGCCAACTCCAATTCCCATTGGCGAACATTGGTGTGCACTCTTTTGTAATTTACACCCCTTATTTGATTAGTGTAAGTAGTTAATCGCCCCAATCATTATAATATAGAAAAAAGGGTAAAAAAAAAATCATATTATGCGCAAATTTAAATTTATTTTAGAAATTCACTATAATATCCAATATTACATCAAAATTTTACATGTGCATATGGAGAAGACAAGAGAGGGTAACACCATGAGAGTCCTTTGTATGGTGAAATCATTAACTAATTCAGGATTGCATTGAAATATGTTTTTAATTTTTATATATTTGTAGTTTCCATCGGCAAAGTACGTATCCAATTATATCATTTTGCATCGTTTAATTTTAGTATTTAATTTATTGATTTAATACGATAATGAATATTTTAGGATAGTATCTTTTATTGTAAATCATGCACTACAGAACGATGAGTAAGAGATCTACTTGTGTCTTATCACACCAAAACTTGGAAATTTTGATTAATGGAGAAACAAACGCTCCAATCTGTCCCATCGTGTCTGGAAAGCTGAAGTCAAAATTGGTTTCAAATTTTGGAGGCTTAAATAAAAGAATAGTTTAGAGTTAGTAAACTTTTTTGTGAAAAGATTAGGTTCGAAAACTCTGAAGTGTTATAACGGTTGGATGACACCCGGAAGTTTGATCGGTTATAATCTCTTGATCAGAGTGGAACTCGAGGGGTCGCCCCTAAAAACCATAGATATAGTCTTCAAAGGAAGAAGCTCTGATCTCTATAGTCGATATCTATTTCCTTAACTATTCTAGTTTATTTTTCTTTACTTATTTATCTTCTTAAAATCATTTTTCTTTACATATTTATTCTCATGAATTTCCTAAGTATAAAGTGACAGGAAACACAACAAGTACATAAATGAACAATTTCAATTGTTTTATGAAAATATCATAACTTTACCTTCTACATAACCTTCAAAAATCATCTCCATCATTCTATTATTTACAATAACGCTAACCCTTGAGCAAACAATTGCATCTCATTTTCGACGTGTATCGCAAATGTAACTCGGGTTCGTTCGACACTAAACTTCCTTCTATTGTTGCTCTTCGATTACATTACTTTTCAATGACACATCATCGGGAACATCACCTTCCGAATCCGTGTGGAGACCTCTAAACATAGCCATGACTTGAATCATCGTCGGCCTTCGAAAAGGCCTATCGTCTAAGCACTCGAAAGCGATTTTCAAACACTGGAACAACTCAGCCCCACTCGATTCTTTCGAAACCAATTCCGGGTCCAAAATTTCATGAATTCTCTTCTCTTTGTGAAGCTGTTTCGCCCATCCAACCAAATTGTTATCGTCGCCAAACTCCAAAGGATCGATCGGTCTTTTCCCAGATAAAAGCTCGAGCAAAATAACACCATAGCTATAAACATCTCCTTTTGTAGTGCAACGAAAGCTTTGGTAATACTCGGGAGGAACATAGCCCGGAGTACCCGCTAATGTACTTACACTTAAATGCGTATCTGATGCATTTACGAGTCTAGCCATACCGAAATCCGATACCCTAGCCTCGAAATTTTCGTCCAAAAGCACATTGCTCGATTTCATATCCCTATGAATTATATGAGGGATACAACTATGGTGAAGGAATGCAAGTCCCCTAGCCGACCCAATCGCTATACTTTTTCTTGATACCCAATCTAGTTTTGATCCTTTTCTTTCGTGAAGAACCGATTCCAAGCTGCCCCATTTCATGTAGTCGTAAACGAGAAGCCTTTCCTCTCCGACTTTGCAATAACCCAAAAGGGGGACCAAATTTCGGTGTTTGATTTTCCCGATTGTTTCCATTTCAGCAATGAACTCCCTATCCCCTTGGCTTGTGACGTGTATGAGCTTTTTTATAGCAACGACCGAGCCATCCTTTAGTTGCGCCTTGTACACCTCACCGAAACCTCCAGATCCGATCAAGCTCTCGGAACTAAAACCATTAGTAGCTTTGAGCAAATGGGCAAAAGTTAGCTTTCGAAGCGGATTTTCAAATGTTGCAACGTTAATGCTTAGAGGCTCGGCCACACCGGAAAATTTCCAACTGCTACTACCCGAAGTAGGTAGGCTCTCGATAAACTTATCCCCTTTCCTTTCGCTAATTTGTTTCCTTTTCATCCTGTTAAGGGCTAAAATGAGCATAAAAATGCAAAATAGACATAAACCGATCCCGGCAACCATTTCTGCGGTTAATGCTTCTTTTTTACCTCGTTGGCGATTCGAAATCGGTAAATGGTGTGGCCCATTTCCCGTCCCGCAAGGAGCTAAGGGAACCCCGCAAAGGCCCGTATTGTTTTCGTATCTCGAGGATGGAAAAGTAGTCAATTGCCCACCCGAAGGGATAACCCCGCTTAGGTTATTATTCGACACATCGAAATCATTCAAAAACGAAAGACCCCCTAATGATCCCGGAATCAACCCTTGTAGATTGTTGTGAGAGAGATCAAGCACACCGACAGCTTTTAGACCTCCGAAGCTAAACGGTATGTTTCCGGTTAAATTATTGTGCCCTAAATTCAACACCATCAAAAAATTCATCGAGCCCACGTTTTCGGGGATAGTACCCGATAACATATTATAAGATAAATCGAGATATATCATGCTCCCATTGGCAACAAACGTATAGACTGCAACACCCGTATATATTCTAATCACAGGGCAGGAATGAACAATCAGGGAATTCTCGAGCCTGTTAGCCTGAATACCCTCGAACTCGACTAGCCCACCAGCTCCTCGACAAGCTGTCCCACCTTCATTTCTCACAAAAGCAAACTGTTTCCCAGAAACAGGTCCGGGATTTACAAAACCTGTGTTTTCAGAAATCTCAAACGGGATTTGACCGGTAAAACCATTGCTATTCAAATCAAGCCAAATAAGGCTCCGACAATCACCTAGTTCCCTGGGAATCTCACCCGAGAGAGAATTGTTACCCAATTGGAGAATCGCGAGGTTCACTAAATTCCCGATTCTGGGAGGGATGGTGCCGGTGAGACGGTTACTCGAGAGAGAAATCCAAATCATGTCCGTACAATTCGAAATCGAACGGGGGAGATTACCCGAGATCATATTATTGTTGAGGATCAACATCTGAAGATTCCCCCCATCGATGCATATCCCTTCAGGTATTTCTCCGGTTAGATTATTAGCCCACATCACCAAATCCGATATTTTCGGCAAATTCCAAATCTCGATAGGGATTTCGCCGCTAAGCTCGTTGAAGCTCAAATCGATTTGTCGTAAATTTTTGCATTTTCCGAGCTCCGATGGGACCACACCCGAGAAATAGTTATTAGCCAATAACAACTTCTCCATAACAGGGGAAGATGATGATGATGAGCAAAACCCAGATGGAACTTTACCTCTAAACCCATTAGAGCTTAGGTCTAATTCTACAATCTTCGAATTATTCGATATCGATAGCGGTACATCACCGGTTAAATTATTGAAAGGCAAATAGAGATATATCAAACTCGGGAGATAATTGATTACACCGAGAAAATCGCTCGATAGCTGATTGTTACCGAGATTAAGACTAATCATCGACGTACAATTGGAAAAACTCGAAGGTGACCCGCCAACTAGACTATTCCCCGATAAATCAAGCTCTTCGATTTTCCCACAATTTTCACCCAAATCAATCGGAATTTCCCCAAATAGTCGATTTTTTGCGAAATTTAGCCTTTGTAAATTCTTCCAATTATCAAATAAACTTCCCGGGATTTCGAATTCGAGCAGATTGTAACCCAAATTGAGATCCTCGAGAAGTGGGCAGCTCATCAAATTGGCTGGGAAAACAGAGGAGTACAGAGCATTGTGAGAGAGATTGAGAACAGAGAGGTTTTTGCAGCTATTGAACTGCAAATTGGTGAGGTTTTGAGTGAAATTGTTGCGAGAGAGATCTAGGGTTTTGAGGGTTTGTGGGAGGTTTGAGAAAAATTCTATATCTCCAGTCATCTTGTTGTGGGAGAGATTTAGAAAATTGAGGTTTTGGGTTTTGGGGAGAGAGAGAGAAAACAGGGATTGGTTGGAAATACTGTTGCAAGAGAGATCGAGGAGAGAAATAGAGGGAGGGAGATTTAATACCCCACCAGAGATGAGATTTTTGGATATATTCAAACTTTCGAGGCGGCACTGCGGCGGAGGTTTGCCGGAGAGGTCGCCGGAGAATAAATTTCCGGCGAGGTTGAGGTGGGTGAGGAAGGGCAGGGTTGTAATTTTGTCAAGGTTGAGTGTGCCAGAGAGGGAGGCGTCGGAGAGGTCGACGGCGATGACGTGGCCGGCGGCGGAGCAGGTGACGCCGGCGAAGGAGCAGGGGGAGGATGAATTCGGGTCCCAATTTGATAAAATCCCATTTGGGTCTGATGAAATTGAGGAATTTTTGAATGAAATTAAAGAAAATAAATCTTCATTTTCAGAAAATAATTTCCTCGATTCGATTGAACAAAACAGAGTGAGAAAAATGATGAGAGTGAAAATTGGGTTTCTAAATTCTTTCCATTTTCTCTTCATTTTCCAATATTTTTGCTTCAAGCCCCAAAAAATTACTTAGAAATTATTTCTTTCTCTCTCTCTGCTATTTATCTCTCCAAATTGGGAGCTGCAGCTTCAATACTTCCCCTGTTTCTACTCTACTTCGTAATAAACCTGCTTAATTAGACAAAATTTAGAACTTAATCATGAATTAAACTAAAATTAGAAAAACAGAGTATCTCTAGGAAACCAGAGATTATAACTCAATTGATCGATATGTACTAAAATAAGACAAAAATTAGGATTTAATCGTCTGAACTTTCCTAAAAACTAAAGAAAAAAGAGTCTATGTATCAAATCAGAGTTTTAAAAAAAAAAAAAAACTAAATTACTATATACTTACAAAAACTAGACAAAAATTAGAAACAAAGAAACAAAGAATTTAAGTTTGTGGGTACGATGTTCAGAGCTGTCGGCCGTCACAAGGGGTGAGTGAGAATATTATTATAGTGTCGCATATACATACACGTATAAGTGCGCATCTAATGTAAATAATTTTTAAAAATAAAAAATAAAAAAGAACTTGGAGTACCTTAATCTGAAATTCCAGTGATGAGAAGCTAAACCCAGAAGAACATAGACAATTTTCAGGGTGTAAAAGTGATTGGGGAAGAGAGAGAAAGAGAAAGAGAGAGAGAGCTGGTAGAAGAAAAAGTGACATATGCAGAAAAAATAAAAGTAAATCACTACTTCCATAATTTTAGAAGGGGTTTGTCCATATTATGGGTTTAACTTTTAAATTTACTACGCATATGAATTTTATAAAAGCGACATAATTAAAATAAAATATTTAACTAGTATATGGTAAAAAAAAACTTTTTTGGATATAAATTTATGATTAAAAAATTTTAATTTTCATTAATAAAAGATAACTTCTTTTAGTATGTTTCTTTGTAAATTTTTGTTAGTATAAAAGGAATATATCATGTACAGATGTTTTTGAGTTTAGGCTATTTGAATGAAAAAATTCTTAAGAAAAATATTAGTACTAATTGGTAAAAATATTCGGAAGAGAAGAAGAAGATTATTATTAATTTATCAAAATTAATCTTGACTTGTAATTTTATTTATCATTATTTTAAAAGTTAAATTGATAGTTAATCTCACTAGATTAATTTTTCATAATATAATTGTATTTGAACTCATCATTT
This sequence comes from Embelia ribes, assembly GCA_001753735.1. Classification (NCBI taxonomy): domain Eukaryota; kingdom Viridiplantae; phylum Streptophyta; class Magnoliopsida; order Ericales; family Primulaceae; genus Embelia; species Embelia ribes. The sequence continues at coordinate 10,727 of MKEJ01086027.1, read as the reverse complement.
ATAACATGACTACTCTAACAAAAATAAATTGCAAAGTTAATCTTAACTAGTAAAAAATAAATTAGTTCTAATATTCATTAAAAAATACCACAAAATAGGAGTACAAGAAATGGGATGAAATATATATGGATCATAACTTCATAACAAAAATGTTAACAAAATGTTAGCAATGTCAAAACAAATTTAATGTGTCTATGGATAATAATATCTCGTAATTGTGTTTCTTTAATCACATATTCGTCTCGGTATTTTAAATTTGTTTAAAAATTTATACAAATAATTCTAAAAAATTATAAGTAGTTTTCATATTGATCAAATGTAACATAATATCTCATAATTGTTACTTAGTTACACTTAAAGTTGAAAGTTACAAGGGCATAAGAAATTGACAAGCATTTTAATTAAAAATAAAGTAATTTTGTGACCGCTCTATTAAACCGCAAATATACGATGCAGAGGTTGGTGAGGGTTAGTAGGCATTTAGCTACAAAATAATAGCTGCAAGGAATCTAATTTTGAACTTTCTTACAATATTCTAAAACTTCTGAGGTCTTTATGTAATTTTCAAAAGTATTTAATTAAAATACTTAGTTCGAACCACACACTCGCACCCAGCCCGAGCCTTGACCTCGGGCCCTGACCCTGATCCTATTCCGGAACCAGACAAGGATAAGAACGCGTCAACGAGCAAAGAGCAACCATCTATCAAGTCCAGACCCAAGCCCTGAGCTCGAGATCGAGCCCGACCCCAACTTGGTCAGAAGGACGTCGCGTGGGTGGTGCTTCTATCCCCCATGTGCATATGTCACATTAGATTACAACTCTAGTTATACTCCTTAATGCAGAGGTTAGTGAGCATTTAGATGCAGAATAATAGCTATAAGGACTCACATATTGGACTTTCTTGCAATTTTATAAAACTTATGGGGTTTTTATGTAATCTTCAAAAGTATTTAATGAAAATACTTGGTTTGAACCACACGCGCACACCCAGCCCAAGCCTTGACCTCAGATTATGACCCGGTTTCAAAATCTGATAAGGAAAAGGACGCGTCTAATGCGCCATGCGCAACCAGCTACCAAGTCCAGGCCAATGCTCCGAGCCTAAGCCCAGCTCAGTCCCAGCCAGACGGCATGCGCGTGTAGTGCTTCCATTTCCATATGCATATGTCATACTAGATTACACCTCTAGTTATGCTCCTTAATACAAAAGTTAGTGGGGTTAGTGGGTATTTAGTTACAGAATAATAGTTCAATGAATCCGATGTTGGATTTTCTTATAGTGTTCTAAAACATATGGGGTCTTTATATAATTTTTGAAACTATTTAATTAAAATATTTGGTCCGAACTATACACGCTCACCCAGTCCGAGCTTTAACCTCGGACCCTGACTTAATTTCGGAATCGGATAAGGAAGATGACGCGTCTAATGTGCTATGCGCAACCAGCTACCAAACCTAAGCCTAGGCATCAAGCCCAAGCCCGAGCCCGGCCTTGGCCTAGTCTAACGGACGGCGCACGAGCAGTACTTATACCTTCATGTGCATATGTCACACTAGATTTCACCTCTAGTTCCGCTATTTAATGCAGAGGTTAGTGTTGTTAGTGGGCATTTAGTTACTAAATAATAGTTGCAAGGAATCCGAGGTTGAAATTTCTTGAAATTTTATAAAACTTCTGGGGTCTTTATATAATTTTTAAAAGTATTTACTTAAAATATTTGGTCTAAACTACATCAGACCTTGACCCAGTTTCGGAATTGGACAAGGACAAGGACAAGGACGGGTTAGATGCGCAATACACAACCAATTATCACGCCCAGGCCTCGAGCCCGAGCCCGAGCCCGAGCCCGGCCTCTGCCGGCAGGATGGCAGGCGTGGTGCTTCCACTTCTATGTGCATGTATCACACTAGATTACACATTTAGTTATACTCTTTAATGCAAAGGTTAATGGGGTAGTAGGGATTTAGTTACAGAATAATAGCTGCAAGGAATCCGAGATTGGACTTTCTTGCAATTTTCTAAAACCTATGAGGTCTTTATGTAATTTTCAAAATTATTTAATTAAAATACTTGATCCGAACCATGCACAAGCACACGCACCCAACCTGAGCCTTGACCTCGAACTTTGACCCAATTCCGGAATCGAACAAGGACGCGTCTAACGTGCCATAAGTACTAAGTCCAGGCTTAGGCCTAAGTTTATGCCCAGGGCCTGAGCCCGGCACCGGCCTGGCCGGACTGCGCGTGCGTGGTGCTTTCACATCCATGTGTATGTGTCACACTATATTACACTTCTAGTTAAATCCGATGTTGGAATTCTTATAATTATTTGAAACTTATAGCGTCTTTATGTAATTTTCGAAACTATTTAATAAAAATACTTGGTTACAACCATACACACACACCCAACCCAAGCCTCTCAGACCCTGACATGGTTGAGGAGACCCAGATCCCAACCCGGCTGGATTGATGAACGATGCGTGCGCGTGTGTGGTGTGGTGTTTATACCTCTATGTGTATGTGTCACATTAGATTACACCTCTAGTAGCACTTATTATTGTATTTGTACAATAGAATAAGCCTTTGTCTAATCGATACGGTATAATTTCCACATAGCTTAGACATCCCACTTTAATTCTATTTAAATAAATCACTTTGAAACCAATTTTCATTTACACCATTTATGGTTTTGATGATATAATATTCTGTTACAAATCTCGCATTACGAGTTTTAAAACTCATCCAATAACGAAAAAAAATATTGCGTACTCCATATAAAAAATAACTCAAAATTAGTAATTTTCACGAGTTCTAATTTCATAAAACCACATGAAAAATTATAAATTTTTCAACACTAATAAATGTTCTATGGGATTTTATCCAGCGTTTCCATTTAATTTTTCATAGTTTATGGTTGAAAATAATATTATTTAGACAATTTGAACTAGAGATTTATTAGCACCTTGTATTGTTTAGATAATTTGAATTGAACAGATTGTAATGCAGTTCACAAAATACAATACTTGGAGTTGAATGAGTGTCGATATTTATAGACATTTAGATATATACGATAATTTAAGTCATACATTGCGTTAATAGTATTATCCAAGAAATTGAATCTAAGAATAACATATCATTAAAAAAATAAAGAAAGAACAAGGATACCAGATAACATAAATTGTATTAAGAAAAATAACAAAAACTTGTATTTTCTTTTTCTTGTTATGGAAGGTTATTAGTATTTAATTTCTAAATTGTAGAATAAAACGCATGCCCGTGTGGGCGGGGCTCAGTGTATTTGTCTTTTGTCAATTTTGGGGTCCAGTCAATAAAGTTGGGGGGAGGCTTTGATTCTCTCACACCTCTCTCTTTCTGTCTCTCTCACAACAAATTCAATATAAATATATATATATATATGCTTTACAGCGATGCAATATATATTGAAATTTTTTATCTGATAAATGAATATTAATTCAAGTGATTAATGTGTGAATATTAATTCAAGTCATTAATGTCATGTAACTAAAAATTAATCACATTCAAATATTTTTGTTGTTACATCAACGGATAAGAGAATTGAGTAAAAATTTTAGATTGATGTAATATTTCTCTTTGGTTTAATGGTGTATTAATTATGGACTAGAAAATATAATCCAATAGTAATAAAAAATATAAATATAATTTTATAATTATATATATTAAATTTTGCTTTCGCAATTTGGAATTAATCACCTATGGTTGCATAAAATATGAACAATTAAATGCATACGTGTTGGTGTGTAACATATATTTACAGAGATACCCCAATTTCAATGCAGAAGACGTGGTATGATGTAATTGTGGGTTGAATATACATGCATGTATATGTATATATATATATATATATATATATATATATGTCTACTGAGTTATTGAGTGCACGAGAGGCAACTCCATCCTTCTTTTTCCCCATTCTCTCTATTGTTTCCCCACTTTATCGTCAATAAATTCCACTAATTAATTTTTAAATAATATGCTTGATAAAAGAGTTTTTCGTAAGAAATATGATGGAAAAAAATCTTATTATAAAAATTATGAATATAAGAATAATATTTTTTTTTCTCGGTTATATTTTGTGGCTAGAGTTCACCTTTAGCCGCAGCTACCAATTTTGAAGACTAGCAATATGAATAATTCATATATTTTTTGGGTAATTTACACTTTGCCTCCATGAGTTTTAGGTCAATTTTAGATTACCTACTGCGGTTTTTGAAATTATATTATCCCCCTGCGGTTTATTATCTATTGCATCTTACTCCTGAAATTTGGAGTACAAAGTGAAAGTTGAGTTTGACGTGCAATGTCCCTATCAATGCCCAATGCCCTTAAACCAATCCCATTATCTTATATATTCCAAAATAGCTCAATCAATTTAATATATTTAATATAATATGCTATTAAATAGCATATTCAATTTCATATATTTACAATGTGTGAATATTTTTTTGTTATTGGACCTCGGACCATTAACTTTATTATAAAGGTTTGTACCTTTAGTATTGAAAACTAACTCATAGCACTCATGTTTTAAATTATTTATGAGTAATTTTTATATTTTTCAAATAACTGATTTTTGAATAATAATAAAATATTATGATTCAATTTGACATAAAAAAAGATAATTCTTAATTCTTTGCAAACAAACTAAAAAAGAAATAATTTTTTCAATTTAAACAAATTAATTCTCTTATTATAAGATTGTGAAAGATTTGTAATATTCAAAATTATAAATCCACATCAATTACAAATGTTTTAGCCTTACGTTCTAAATTGACACGAGTCATAAAGCCAACTCACAAAGCTTTAAAATGTTACATAACACCATTATTGTTAACAACTTGAAAATACAATTGCAACTCCATTGAGATTTAGTATGCAAAAATTTTGTAAAATTTTTAATATTAATTTTCTAGATTCACAAATGAAACTATCAGAAGAAAAACAAAAACATATAGAAAAATGCCAATTTCAATATAATTTTTATTTCTCTAACAATAATTGGTATCATAAACTAAAAGAATTATGTTTACCCAGATAAATTTAGTTCTAAAATAATTTAGTAAATATGTAATAATAAAAACTTTAAGTTAATTCAAAGATGAACTAATAGGAAGAGGATAATATCTTATGGAGGGCGTTGTTGTCTTTTTACGTTTGAGTCAAAACTTCGATTGTGACTTGGGGCATAGTGTAATTTCCGTAACCTGAGGTGGTATTCTGAGATTGTCACACACTTTGTTGGGGCAAAGTGTAAATTACCATATTTTTTTTTTTTTTGCAATCCAAAATACGTATATATTAATTATATCACTGTTTTTCGAACTAATATTTTTAAAATTTTATCATCTATGAGATGTACTTTCGGAAACATTTCTTATTCAAACTGTAACTATCAATCCAACTCTAGCAGATTCCATGACCAGTAAGCAATAATTAAGTTTTCTAATAGTAACCCATTTTATTTTTAAAATTTATATATCTTAAAAAATAAAATATATCACATCAGAACTATCCGAAAAGTCATTTTTATACATAAAAAATATTAATATATAAAACTATTAAATTTTGAAAAAACAAATTCAATATTTAAGTTTATTAGTTTTATTTTGGTGAAAAAAATATTTATTTATTAGTTTTAAGCCTACTGTATCAATCGTTTTTTTTCTGCTAAAAATAAATTAAATTATTAAAAACAATAACCAAACAAAACCTTGTCAAAAATAATTTGACAAAAAGTTGTAACTAAACTAAACTAATCTTAATCTTGATATTTCCACACTTGATAAATTTTGTTCATTTACTTTATAGTTACGTGTGTAAATAACTTTAATTCATTCACTTTGGTCAATAGCACCATCACCATAATTTTCAAAATATGAAAAGATAAATTAAGTATAAACCAAAGTCAAGCCACGTTGGACTGTTGTTAAAAGTTGATTGAAACATGGCTTTACAAAATTGAATAAAAAATATATAGGTGGACTGGCATAGTATATATAAAATATTACTATAATTTCTAGTGGAGTTTTTGTCTTTATTTATATATAGGATAGAGAATACATTAAAACTTTAAAAAACATAGGGCGCGAGATTTTTGGGTTGGAGCTTTGGCGTGAGTATCTAGTATTCAGTTTTTTTTTTAAAAAAAAAATAAATATATTCAATTTATTTAAATTAAAATAACAAACGTTATTTATTTTTTAAGCGAGATAGGCAAATGTTATCTAATTTAAAGAAAAAATTGATAAATTGATGTTTATAAATAAAATAAAAAAACTAATTTTTCCGTCTAGAAATAACAAGTACAATTTTAACAAAAAATTAAAAATAAATTACCAAATTAATTCATATTAATTTTTTTCCTATTCTTCCATATAATTTATTAGAGCATGCGTAATGCATTTAAATTTAAAAAAAAAATAAGAAATAGACAATATTTTTTTAAATATCCATAATAAAAAACGAGTATTATTGGATGGAGGGAGCATTAATATTAGGAACAAAGTAAGGGGTATTTGATCTATAGCATGGACAAATTTTGAATTGATGTTTGGTAGTGTTATTTCTGGATTTAAAAATAAATAAAAATTATGACATAAGATGTTTGGTAAAGATTAAATTTTTGCTTGCAGTAATCATTTCTTCATTTTTATGGTGATTTTTAAAACCAAGTCAGCTTTTTGCTATCATTCATAACAAGAATAACCTCCCAATTAGTCATAATATACTATCTAATTTTTTATTTACATTAACAAACTATTTATTTCATTCAACTTCCACATACTTTAGTATACAGAGTATTTCATTAAAATTATCAACCAAAAAAATTCTCAAATTTTATTCAAGTGATTCTAAACTAGCTCTGAGTTTAGATTAACTATCAAGGTTCATCCAAACTCAAAATTTTATCTATTACGAGCTATTATTTTTTTTTTAGCAAATTTGAGTTAGTATATTACGAGTTTTAAATGTTCAATAAATGTTGATACAAGTTAAAACTAATTTAACCTCGTGTGAATAGCATGTGAGAATTTTTTTACAAGTAATAATATCTTAATTGACTAATATAATTGATTGAAAAAAATAATAGTATATAGTGATTAATTACAAAAAATTTATGTGCGTAATGGCTATTTGAAAAATGAGATGCAATATGTTTTCTTCATGTTACACAATTATAAATAGGGCTAGTTACACTAATGATCCTCATAGTTTCACTTGAAATTCTATTAGGTTCCCAGAGTTTGAATTGTAATCATATACTGAATGATGCCATCGGTCCTTAATATAGGTTTGGAGACATTTTAAATGAGACAAAATCATATGATTCCACCAGTATGAGATATATTTATGGATATAATATATCTTTCTGATAATTTATGTAACACGTAATATTTCTTAAATATTGTATCACTTTTTCAAAATATGGGATTATTAGGAATTGAGATAACGGGGACCAAATAGAATTTTACTTGAAAGTATGGAGACTATTAGTGTAATTCACACCCTTACAACTCCATTTTGATTTAAAAAGACTGAGATGTCTCAGTAGAGTTTCATAGATTTAAGTTATAAATATTTATTGTTTTGGAAAAAAATTTAAATTGGATGGATTCGATTCACAATATTTTGCCATACTACCTGTATTGATAGTTTGATACCATACCATGGGTGTTAACAGCATTTTCATTTTATATGGCATAAAAAAATGATGAAAGCAAATATTATATATATATATATATATATATACATGACCAAAATTTTTGTCAATTTGTACGTGTGGTGGGGTATATTTTGTACATATATGCACCCCCACACGAGTGCATCCTATTCCCTCCAAATACTATTCATTATGTTATTCTCAACATCACATTCACCCATCGTAACAACTTTGACACACAAAGAGATTGAAAATTTGTTTTATCATTTCTTCTTAGAAAAATAATTAAATTGCCGGACAATGTTATATAAATATATTAGATTTAATTTTATTCATTTAGTTTTTAAAAAATATATATTTTTTATATCTAGTATTCGGATTGATTTAATGGATTAGATTATTCTTATAGAGATTTGATTTTATGTTACCCGATTGTGCAAGACTTATCAGCTCTATATATAATTGGTACTGTTTATTTGACACCCCTCAATAAAATTTTCTTCTCTTTATTATATTTAACCTTGATTTCAAAAAAATTAATAAAATGTATGTGTAAAATTAAATTTTTTAATAAATTTTCCTTACATGACTTTTCTGAGAAACAAATAGTAATGGTATGTGTAATATATGGGTTCTACCCCCTAGCATAGAATTTTGGATCCGTCATTATCATCATATAGCAAAAGTATACTGATACTTATGTTGCAACATATTGTACCGCGATTTAACTATTTTTTAGAAAAATATCAATAAATAAGACAGTATCACCTAAGTGTGTTAAGCATTTTGTACATGATTTTGAGAACATATATTATTATAGTTTTCTTATTAGATTGAAGATTTGTTAAAACATTTTTATCAATCAATCAATTAAAAGATTATTAATTAGAGACTAATCTTAGGTGTCATCGTTATTTAAAAACAAAAAACACCGGAATCATCGCAGAGAAACCGGGAGTTGATTTATGGACCATCCTTTGTGAGAAATTAGTCTAACATTTTAGGCCCACAAAATTGGGGCCCAGCTTCTTTTATACATGCATTTATTTAAATCATATATTCATTCTTTGAGAAAATAAAGTAGAGGGAAATATCTTGCACCAATCTGTGTTTTATTTTTTGGATTTCTAGAAATCTTTTAAGGAATGATACAATATATTTATCAATGGAGAAACTTACAATTTACAACTTCTTTATTAAAAAATAAAACTTTTTAGTAAATCTTTAAATATTGGTTAAGATTAAGAAAATTAATTATTTATATTTTATTGTAATATATATAATTATCCTAGTAAGTTTTAACAATTTTTTTAGAACGTTTGGTGTGAGTGATTTCTAAAATGTTAATTTATAGTATAAGAATTAAGTTTATAAAAAGTAAAACATAAAAATTAAATGAGAAAGATTAGTGTGAATTTAAGTTACCAGGTCACAGAGCAGGAGTGAAAATATGATAATATCAAACTTGTAATTCAAAATACAGTGAGTTCGGAAGTGAAACCGAAAGCAAGAATTGGGAAATTTGGTGAGTTAGATGTGAATGCTCTTATGCTAGTTCCAATTTGTAGTGGTTGGTTTGCGGAAGCTATCATTTCCTCATATAAGAAATTTTCTTCGTTTTCCTTCAAATACTTTTAAAGATTAATGTCAAAGATCTTTCTTATGGAACCTAGTTAACTCACACTTGAGCTTGGTTGGTAGTAATTTTTAATTTCAAGCCTTCGTACGCTTTACTTAAAAGTTGAGCATATTCGGTTGGTTAGCTTTAAATTTAGTTTTTTTTTTTGTTTGATATAATTAAAATATAAAAAAATTTAAGATGGGCGTATCTAGTTTTTTTTTTCAATTACAAAAAATGCTTGCGAAGAATTTAGCATATTTGTAAAATTATTTTCATTTTCATTTTATTTAATTAATTTACTAAATTCAGTATAAACAAAATCTAAGAATTCCCTTTTAACCTGCCGAAATAAATTCAGTTACAAACTTAGAAAAAAATACTGGAACTATAAATGCGGCAAGCAAGACCTACACAATGCTAGCCCAGACAAAACATTAGGTAAAATGCAAATAAAAAAAAGTACTAATAGCTCATTTTTGAATATGCATGTTATTTGACTTTTTGTCATTAATCATTATATGGTCTCCATTGTTTTCAATTTATTATAATTGTCCATTGCAGGTCAAATTACTTGCCAAAAGGCTCGCAAATGTTATTCACATGATATTACAAACAAATTCAACTTATGTTATCTTATGTGGTCACGTAAAACACACGAAATATTTGCCCACACTCTAAAGATTGTTCTTTTGTCAAGTTTAGGTGATCATAATAGTTAAATATAATGGTCAAAATTGAGTAACATGACCGATTCGGTTTTGTTCCTTCACTAATGTAAAAGGGGACAAGCGAAAATATTGATCAATTGAAGAATTAAATAATTTTTGCTGAACCCAAGATTATTTATTTGGATGAACCGAACTAATGATTATTGTATTAAGAATTTTCACAATGCTCATGTTATTATTCTTAGAACAAATGTGTATATTGTGTTTGCTTATGATCATTAGTTATAATGTTTGCGTGGCATTGATCTTGTAATCGTTCTATCATTATTAGTTTTAGAACAAATGTGTATGTCATATTTGCTTGTGAGCATTGGTTACAAGGCTTGTTTTGGTTATGTCATTGATATTTATATCTCGTTTTGGTTATTGTTGATGTTCATGTTATCATATCTCGTCCTATACGTTTAAAATATTACAATATCTCATATCAAATCCTATATCGGACATAATATAAATTTATCATATGCAGTCACTATTCGATAGTAAGATACTGTCTAATTTTCACAAAAAGAGTATCATCATCAAAAAGAGATTTAGATACTGTCTAATTTTCACAAAAAGAGTATCATCATCAAAAAGAGATTTAAAATTAAAAAGAGATAATTTTTTTATGATAATAAAAATAGTGAAAAATATACAAGTCTTTTATTATTGTTGTACTAATATTTTTATTGA
>MKEJ01086016.1:0-15762 GCA_001753735.1 Embelia ribes | reverse complement strand
TTTTTATATTTTTAAAATCATATATGGGGAAAAAACAGTACTGGGTGATATTTGTGAAAATAGGTGGGTAGGGGAAGGGAAAGGAGAGAGAGAAGATGTAGGCGTCTCTTGATCTCGATCAAGAGGCGTTGGTTTGTTTGTGGCTCTGTTAACGGTGACAATAAAAAAAAAAATTAATCTCTTTTCGCAACTAGCAGTAGCGAAAAGTAGTATAACTTGTCTCAATTTCATCATTAATAGTGGTGGAAATAATTACAAATTTTGATCATATACTTTGTCAATACTAATGGTGAATCACTAATATATCTCTATTGTATTTTGCCATGCAAAAAAAATATAGGTACATCATATCTATAATATTTTATGTTAGAAATACTAATTGCAATTTTGAGACTCAAATTCAATTATACATTAGCATAACCGTCCATATTTGCAACTGTATGTTCCATCAATCAAAATGCAAAAAAAGTTCCTCCAACGTTCCTAAAAATAGTATTCCTCTGAGTAACAAATTTTATGTCATAAAAATAGAATAAAAAATGTGGTGATTATTTTGTAATTACATAAGATAGATTTTGTATCCGTGGTCTAAAAGTTATTCTTCATTATTATACCATTTTTAAAAATGCTAGAGGCCTCTCCCCTCCAAACACTTCATATTTTGTGTAAATATTAGAGTACAAATTCTAAATCAAATGAATAGAATTTAATGTGTAGAATTAGATAATTATCCCCGAATTTTTTTATTGTTAAATTTCCTTTGTGATCCGCAATTTGGTTCACATGGTTACACCAAATATGGGCTCTCTGCCTAAATTCTTGGTCATTTATTCATGTTTTAGGAGTAAATCATATTATGTAAAATTTTTATAATGACTAAATATAGGAACATTATCTAGTAGCTCAAGATGTTTGTCAACATCTTCTTGATCCGATTGCATACTCACACCCAATGTGAATGTTCGAACTTGGAATCTTTATGTTCCCACAGCCTACGCAAAAAATAAAATAAAATGATATAAAAAGATATAATGTTACTCTTTGCACATTTCTTAAGGTAGGAGATCATCGTAATTTTTGGGCGTATGGTTCGCTGATTACATAGTCAGGGGTAAGACTATGAGCCACACATTACTAGATTCCGGACTATCAATATCGAGACTAAATTTAGCTGCTCTAAAAATACATAAATATGTACCCACCAAATTTTGTTGCATAAATATGTGATAAAAATTGAACTAATTATTCCAAACTCTTGACATTCTAAATAGAAGCAAACATGTCCAGTTGATCAAGACGGAAATTATCATATAGTGAATAGAAACTTAATGAGCATATATAATGATTACTGTCGACAAAATTAGAAGCAGAGCATGCAATAGACCATCCTTCTAAATTTCTGCAACATATTGATACAAATAGGAACTTTTTGCATCACATAATCCCTAAAATCAAGCAAAATCTACTTTTCCCTATTTGTACCAATTCTGCCGTTAGCACTCTTCTGCATGATGTGCAGCGTGGTGCTATATGCCAGAGCTATTGGTTCACCGTAGCCAAAAAATTCACTAGATATTTAATATTATAATATTAAATTTTTTTTATATGGCTTCAGTCCTCGATAAATATTTTGTAATAGTTCATTGTAACAACTATGTCATGTCTTAGATTTATTTTTATATAAAAACGATAGCATTGTAAAATCGATTATATGGTATTTAGTTATTTTAAATGTTACTGTGATATTTAATTTTTTATAACATTTCGTCATCCCATTTTTTATTCTTGGCTCCACTCCTACAACAGATATTTAGCGAAATCTAATGTTAAATAATATGATCAACTTTTAAGGCACGTCAAATGGTGACCCTAACATGTCTTTTGCCTTGTCTGAGGCAAATCTGAATCCCCAATAAATTTGATGCAACTGTTACCCCCAATTTGCCGAGAATGGAAAGACTAAAATATAAGAAAACAACCATATATGCCCAATTTACAAAATACTAAATTGAGATGGTCATAAGAGTACCATGTGCATAGTACTTTTACCTTTCATCTAGAGAGGTTCTTCCTACAGTACAAATATGTACTTTTCAGATTGTAAAGAAAGAATGCATGGCTTTTTATATATAAAAATATTCATATTATAGCTTTAAACATCACATATGTCAAATTCGGGAGAGGCTTCGAACGTTCAAATCTTGTGATGACCAGACTATTAATCCATCTTCCAAAGAAGGGGCGGAGCTAACAATTAAAAATTGGGAGCGTTAAACGTAGTTTAAGTTATGATTAGAGGCAAAAAAACTATCACGAGGTGCTGAAACCACATAAAAAATACTTGCTAACTCAACTAGTCAAACCCAGAAATGTGCACAAAATGCTTCTAAACCAAAGGGCACGACCAAAAATGGCTAGCCACGCTCCTCTCTTGCTTCAGCAGTCTGCAAAGGAAGCGGGAGCGGGAGGTTGGTGCAGAAATCTTCGAAGTATTTCTGTGGGAGCCAGAAATATATGGACCTTGTATGTCTACCTCTAATTTTTTAAAGTCATGAAGAAAAAGGAATCTTAATACATACTACAGTTACATACACATCAACTTTAAATACTATGGATACTGCATACTGTATTCATCATCAGCAACAAACCCAACTATAGGGATATACCTTTCTGAGATCCATCACAATCACCAAACAATAAAAACAATTTGCCAAACTGCATCTCATTCGACCACTTTCTAACGACTAGTGTTGAATAAAAGTCTGCACAAGTTAAGCCATCTCAAAGGTCAAAAAGTGAGACCTAAAGTTTGGGTCCTCTTTTTAGAAAAACAAAACAAATGACCAACTACTTTGGCTGGAACGAAATGAAAAGTATCACCATGGATTAACAATGCCAAAGATAGCTTCCAACTTCTTACTATCTCAATCACGTTTCAGTGATGGGAAATTTGGGAGCAGAATGAGATACTTTATACTGTTCTTCATCCCTTGACAGCAAATGAATAACGAGAGCCATGATCGATGCATCTGGCAAAACTTTTCCCTACAACATTTCTTGAAAGGAGTTTTGTAACTTGTGCTGCTTCCTTCTTTTGACAAAATCCTTTCGTATGGGTATTATACATGCGCATGCATCTAGTGCACAACATTTTAGCCAAATTTTTACAGGAAAATATTCGGATTTCCAAAGACATGGGGGGCCATGAGTCAATGACTACAGTCCAGCCATCAAATCTGTTCTCACATAGTTCTTTTATCGGAACAAGACGAACCCCGTTTAAGTTGTTTCTGCCGATATACAAAACTGAGTTTTTTCGTTAAAATAATAACAATTGCCATTGCGAAAGCAAGAGAGACAGAAATTATGAGCATGCGATTAGGTCTGCTATACTGCAGTTGTGGTGACGATACACCAACTGAGGCAAATCGCTGTCCAGATTGCCTTGACCTGCAATCCAAACAAATATCTATAACTGACAACAGAATAACAGTAAGAGCATGATGCTGATCCATTTTCATAACGCTAAAGAAACAACAAATAAAAAGCAAAATAGTTAAAGATCAGGAATAAGAGTTGCCTCCAGAAATCCTTGATTCGGTTCCACAAAGATGAAGCACTTTCGTTCCCATGGCTTGAAACATGCTTAAACTTTTTATTGTCGAAGACAACTTCATGCTTTCCTAAAATTATAGAAGGAAAGACCAAGTCATCAAATGAGCAGAAAGATTCAAACCATTAAGTCCAATAATCATGTAGATATGCTTACGAACAGATTTTATACGCAACCGACTCTATTACTTGAGGATTAAATGAAGAAAAAGAACCAATACCCCTGGATGGATCGGAATAATGATAGGATGATGATCTGAGCAAAGCCAATTTTCTAACTAGCAGACGTTCCTCATCACTGTAATCATCACAAATTAGATGCAGTTAGCAAGTTCATTAAAATAATCAGGTAAACCACAATATACTTGGGAAAAAAATAGATATATCTCAGAATACTAGAAAGCCAATGAAAAGAAAGTTCTCAGATATAAGAATATACTGAAGATCATAAAAATGAACAGAGGTAAACCACACAGTTAGTCATTTCACCAATGAGGAGCTGTGCTCAACTAAATATACTTCACATGATTAATTTGCTTTGCCCAATTTTCATTAGTAGTAAGAAAACGTATAACTGGAACCAATTATACATCACAATAGTAGTACAACTTAAATGGTTTAGAGTTAAGATAAGAAACAGAGTCAATAGACAGCAATGGAAACATCAAAAAGGAAGGTTATGTCAAAATGACACCACAAATTAGAAAACCAAATAAGAATTCCAAACGGTGAAATCGAACCTGATCTCTTTTGGGATCCGTACACCCACTACAAAGTGATGGTTGCCACGCATGGAAGGTTTTTTGACATTCGGAACTCCCATATTCAACATTTTTACGGTATCTCCAGGCTGAATACCAGGAGGAATCTGAAGATCTCTCAAACCCTCGGCGGTTTCCACCTGGATTTGAAGACATTTAACCATAATAAATTATGTAACCTTACACTTTTATCAGATCAAACACAACAATTTCATCCATTCCCAAGATATATCATAACACAAAATTTTAAACTACCATAAGCCCTTGTAAGCATTTGTCAAAATAAAATAGGATAACTGGATCGGAGTTCACTTGGAAAAATTGAAACCAAAAAAAGCAAAAAACTAAAGACAAGACAAGACAAAAATAACTGTTTCAATTAGTAAATAAAGTCATACATCAACTAATATTGGTATTTCGCGCAAACGCATTTCCTGAAGTTAATGCAAGTACGAAATAAAAAAATAGAAAGACGTGCATACAACTGTAGCTACGGGCAGTACAGTTGCGGTTGTGACAAGCTACTCCTAAAACTTTCGAAGTTCAGGAGAAGAGATAGGGCGCGTGGCTGACTCCAACCATGACTATGCCACTGATGACAAGGCAATACATCAAGGCAGTTTTTTTCATTCAGGCATAGAGACCGCTGCTTCAGTAACTTATTAATCATCTCATTAGAAATGTCTTCGTTCATTTTGTCTTTCTTTTTAAAGAGTTGGGACAGCACAAAAACCAGTTACATACTCACCAATTTGGTTTCCATAACTTTAAATTTTAATTTCGTTTTTCCAGGAAGTAAGAAATGCCTTTGCAGATAAAGTAGATAGACAGATCACATAAGCAGATCACAAAGACACTAATAAAACAACAAAAAAGTGAGTGCGTCAATTGCAAAATGATGCAAGTCCTTTTGTTTCCAGCATAGTTATAATGCACAAGATCGTATAATTAGAAAGCACAATGGCTTTATAGTATGAATATCATCAGCTAAAACTCTAGGCTGTTCTCATACAGTAATATATCGTAATCTAGTATCTAACAGTAATTGATCAAATATTGTTGTTACGACATCCAGTTCTAAATATCTCAAGAGCCAAACGAGATGAAGAATCTAAAGTTGGCATATGTAACAGCTGAATAAACAAAAACATAAGACTTATATCAGTTTATGCTTTTGATAATATATATGAAAATGAAAAACTCAAATAGCACAAATAAAACCAACCACCAACTAAAGGAAAAAGCCTTCTCAATATCAATGATGTATATAGCCTCAAAAAAGCAGCATGACAAAATTTGTTTTCCAGACTCTAACAATTACCTTGATTTCAGTCCCTAGTATTGCCTCCGTATAATCAATCTCAACCTTAGAATAAAGATCGAGACCCTCTCTTGAAATACCACGTTTCTCATCAACATGGAGAACTAAAAAAAGATCACCAGATATTCTTCTGCATCCACAATTACACCGTTGTTTGTTTAAGAAACAACATTCAAGTTCATTAACAATAAAAGATAGATGTGAGCAAATTCAACAGACATTCTAAAATGGAAAGGATAAAAAGACACATCAAGTGAGTTGGAAATAAAATATGTAATAGTGCAGCTGCTGTCCAGAGCATCATATGCAGGAACCCTTCCGAACAAAGATGCTAAAGTATCTTAAAGGCTGAGTTATGTTGAATAAGACATTGAATGATTGGGCAAGAGTATTTAAAAGCATGAGAAGGGCAAGACAATAAAAGAGGGTGTAAATGAAGAAAAGAGAGAAATAGAGATGAAATACTAACAAATTTGACGTAGCAAGGTATTTTAATATATGATATAGCTTCTCAAACCACACATATGAAGTATACCAAAGTACTTTATACACGGACTAGCCGAAAGACATTAGATAGATATACTTTTTTCTAAAATCTATAATCCAGAAATGTTTTGGAAAAAATGAATTGAATATTTTAACTCAGAGTTTCAAATTTCAAATGACTAAATACTATTTTCATTAAATTTTTCCTTTAAAGGAGGGCATTAACAGATATATTTGAGTTCCAGTACATAATCTGTTGAGCGTAATAATTCTCAAGCTAAAAATCAGACACAATAATATCTTTTGGTCAGCAAAGGCCACGGCAAACTAAATACAACCTTTACAACCTTCTTAGATTTATCATAATCGATGGTAAAAAAAGTCAAATTTTCTATTTCAAGCAAAAGAATTTAAAATGCCCAAGGGCTGTTCAATTGTGTTTACAAAATAACCTGTTTTTGTTTTATGTTTCATAACTGATTTATCATTAAAGTGCATCTTCAGGTACTTTACTAAACAATTTTCACAATTGCAGGTTTTTGATCTTCCTAGAACTGGCTATTTGAAAAACGAACAGTTTTCAAAAGAGCAACAAATCTCCTTTCTTTCAGGTATCCATAATCTAATTAACTTTTTGTTACTCATTCCCATTTTCTTCTCAGGAATGCTACAAAAACTCAAAACTGTAAACAAAGAAAACACGCCATATTATATGAGATCTCGGACCTCCTCATATCGAAGTTCCCTTCCCCTCGAACTTTCATAGTGGCTCGATCACTAACACCGGGAGGAATAACAACTTTAATAGTTCGCTTTGACTCGACTTTACCCTTGCCACCACATCTTTGACAAAAATCGGTGACTATCTTCCCATCACCACCACACTTAGAACATTTAGATACCTGACATATTAATATACAAGGCACAGGTCAAAAACCAAAACTTCATCTAGTCTAAAACTTACCAATGATGATTCCTCTCTGGATTCAAAGTAATCATCATTCCCATCTTTTGTAGGAAGTTCTCATGTTACAAACCAATGTGAGAATAGAGATAATAGTCGGAATAACAATTCCATTCCACAAAACGTGGCCTTAAGCTCCAAAGAAATTAAATGCCTTGTACAACTCAATAATGACAATTTCTTATTGGAAAAGGAGAACCCAACTATCAAAGAAATACGAGTGTAGCATAATCAGAACTATATAGTCCAGTCCGAAACATGAGAATACAGTTTATTAAGACGTAATGCCACAAAGATAGAACTTGAACTTCACGTCTAGCATTTTCAACACAGAAGCTAAATTCTCATTTTGACTAATTTTATATGCCATGCCACCTTTTTGATGGATTCTGCCTAAAAATTATGCAAACATTATTTTAATTTGATATTCATTCATAAGTCTTCAAAAAATACTAGCTAAACATGTTGATTTCACAACTTCTCTGAAGAATCATATGAAATTATACAGTTAAACATCTTGATTTCGCAATTTATCTGAAGAATCATATGAAATTACCTGAGACATAATTCCAAATGGTGTTTTCTGAGAATTAACCACACCACCTCTACCTTCACACATACTACACAACTTAATGGAACTGTTCGATTTGGCACCTGTGCCATTGCATGTGTCACAGGTCTCAAGCAGAGAAACTTCAATGTCCTTCTCTACTCCAAAAATTGATTCTTCAAAGCTCAAAAATAAATCATATCTGCAATGACCATAAGTTATAGAACAGAGGAACTGATGCAGAAGAAAGAAACCACTCACACTCTAGGCACGTAAGAAGTCTGTGCCAGTAAATAGCTGCTATCAAAGGCAACTATCAAAGGCAACAAAAACATTACTGGCTTGCATGATAACATTATGTGATTACCAAGGACCTCCCTAAGTTCTACAACAGGAAATTAATTCATAGTCATTCCCCTACTAAATCCTGGTATTCCTTTCCTTGCCACTATTATTCCATAGTTAAGGTTCTCTGTTACAGTTCTTTTCATTTCAATACACAAACATAAAATATATCTCCAGGAAACAGGAAGTCATTAATACCCCAAATTTTAGAAATGTTAAGAGTTGTTAATTGTCCCACATCACTAATATTTTAACCTAAAATATTACTTATATTGGTCTCCTCTCCTTCCCTAAGAGGTTGGGAAGAAGGTCTTCTTAGTGAGAAGTGTACAGGCTTTAACATGATATCAGAACAAGCAGAGGTCCTAAATCAGTCTCACAGCTACATAATTAAAAAATTGATTTTACTTTTTTGGCCCAATAATATGGCACAAAGGAGGGAACAAGTTGAAAGTAATAAATAATATAACGCCATTCTCCCTAACAACTTAAACTTTTAGATGAGATGGTAACACATCATTTGACATGTTATTAGAGCGGGTTATTGATGTTGGATTCTACCTCCTTCCCATTTATTATATCCTTTTGTTGGGTCCTTTACATACCAACCCACAAGTGAGATGGAATGTTAGATTTGGTAAATTGTCCTACATCTTAGTCTAACCTGTGGTTCATAATGGGCTCCTTTCCTACCTCTGAAAGGTCTTCTTTTAGAGGGAAGTTTATAGGCTTTAACTCAAAACAGTAATAAGTGCGATGATATCAGGTGAATGCAGATGGATAGTCCTTTACTTTTATAATGAAAAGTAGAGAAATCAAGATCAAATACTAATAGGACAACTTTTCATTATACTACAGAGTAGAGAAATACGGATCTTGCACTACAAATGAGAAACTATAAAATTCAGAATATGTAAACAGCACTTCAAACAACTTGCTCACACACTTTCTCGTAATTTATCAGATAATTTGTGCATGAAAAGCTACCAAACTTAACTTTAAAAAAAGCGACAATAACTAGCTCATTAAAGGTTACCTAATGTCAAGATCCTGACCACGGTGGTTTCCAAAATTAAAGCTAAAATTGTCAGATTCACCCATGCCTCCAAATATCCCATTCGACCCTCCAAAAAATGTATCAAAGACTTCAAAAGGGTCTACCTAGAAGCATTAAACAATTTCAGTATACAAGAAACATGGCTATATTTGCATTGAGTAGCATACAAGGACCTCCAAGCCAGAGAAAACTTCAAAGAAGAATGTCATAAAATATCAAAGTGATTACATAAGCAAATAAAAAATGAAACACCAGCTTACCCCTTGTGAGCTCACACCCGTCCCACCAAATTCTCCTTGTAAACCTGACTCGCCAAAGCGATCATATAAAGATCTTTTTTCATCATCTGATAAGACCTACACATATGGCTTATAACTACATGAAAGAAAAAAAGAAAATCACCCATCAACTTGGAAATGACATAGAATATCCTCCCATATTAGATAGATAGTAATATGAATTGTACATGGCAACTATTAATTGTACATTGCTTAGTTTGGCATCGGGAAATGTTTAAAATAATGTGATGTGATGTTTTTTATCAGTAAAATACGATAAAATGATGAGATATATAAATTTGAGAAACTATTATTATTTTTTTTGGAAATGCTTTATGAGCTCTCTCACTCAAGAGGGAGGTGGGATGATTTAAGCCTACCTCATATGCAGCACTTATCTCTTTGAATTTTTCCTCTGCATCTGGTTGCTTGTTCATATCTGGATGATACTGTTGGAAACGAAGGATATCAAGCAATAATAAAACTCAAAAGTAATAAGGTTTATCGAAAACATGCATCATCGTAACCACGGACTTGAACCAGATCGCCTATTTTTTCATGTCATAATCCAATGGGTAATGTTAACGAGTGCCCTTAAGACACTTGTTCATGTCTCCTATACATATTAGTATTCCCATTTTGCCATATTTTACCAAATGCATGAGATAATATACTGTGAGAGATGACAAATGGTAGAACCTTTACACGTCATATATTTCTTTTTCCTTTGATAGGCATGATAGTATTGGGAGAGCAATCCCAGGATCAAACTCCGAACCTCCGTGATCGAAGGCCAAGATGCCTTTGGTAACTTCTTAGTTATTCATTTAATGATCTAACCAGAGTCCCAAAATTCCGTAAATAAATATTACAAATTAACACAATCAAGTTACAATCCTTAATGAATACACTTTGGGTTTTCTAGGTAACATTACCCAAACCAAAAAAAAAAAGAGGAGTTCAAAAATGGTTCATATATCAACAATCACGTACGCAACCATAAATACACATACTGTTAAATCTTGTGTGTTGATCATATTTATAGTATCCACCAGTGCATATAGATGTTTAGACTATTTATGCATGACATTCTATACATTTATAGAAACATATATTTATATTCCTTTTAAGGGCCGCCAAAGAAGTAAGCACCCTATTCTAAATTTTAGATATAAAACATATGCAAACGCTTCCAAATGTTTCAATTTGTTGGGAAGATTATGCGTTAAGGGCTAGGTCACACGTGCGCATAAGAGGGATCAATATACACCTTTGGAACTCATAACCAAATAAAAGGCTAACCCCATTACTGTATATTAAATCTCTCAGCTCTTAGTTACTTGTCTATGTGAAATATATGCAATTCCAACTCAAATCTCCTACAAAATAGGGGGTGGTTTGCTACAGTGTTCCCTTGAACTAGGTGTTACGGTTTATTTCTACTTATTAAATATAAGGATCTATTATGGACATTCTCCATATCCCAACTTCATTTCAAAGTTTGATGTATATGTATCCAAACACGAACTATAAGAGCATTCGGACAAGCCTTTCTTAATGGGCATTTGTCTCATTTTATTGGTCAGGGAAATGCCACCGTAAATTTACTACGCTATTCATAGTTTCTCCATTAAAAGATAAGCTTCTTTGTACTAATACTATCAAATCTTAATTAAGATTACGCAAAACATACTTATAAAATTTTATTTTATAATATATAAATGTCTTGTTCGTTGTTTACGTGGCATTATAGTTGTTCCATGTTCGGCATTTTCTTAAATTGATATTAGTGGTGCTTAAAATTCTAACTTGAATTTTATACATTAGAACCATGCACACATCTATTGCAAATTATGGATTATGGGCCCATTCCTTGCAAACAGCCTATCTGAAAACATAAATAAGATTGCGTATATCAGACCCTCCAAGACACCAAATTACAAGAGTTTTATGTACTAGATCATCCATAATTATTCTTATGCCTCGAACTCAAAAGTCCTAGTGGGTGATTTTGATGCTTCGTCAATCGGTCTATAGATTTGAACTTTTGTGTTCATTCAAAAGCCACAAAAAGATATTTGCTGTAAGCACCTATTATTCGTCTTTCTATAATTTAAAAGGTGGCCAATGATTAGAAAACGAATCTACTTATGCTGCTAATCAAGGACTCCGTACGGTCTACATTAGCCTAATTAAAGATGTGATTAGATTATGAGACCTTGTTTTGAGTATATATATGCATGAAAAGGTACAAGGAAAATAATGACAGCCTTTCCTGTCCCTAAAGTACACATCTCATACAAATTATTTAACCTTATCACTAGCTAACTTATTAAATGCATTTACATATGCATAATACATTCCAATAGTTTTATAAAGCTTGCTTATTTAAAATGAAGATTGTAAACAAGCGTAGAGACAAGGAGAATCAAGGCATGTGCATAGTAAATAAATTACTTATGCATTCATGTGCTACAATTCTGAGCATTTTTTTGTTTATATAAAAAACTTCTATAAACTATAACACAAACAAGTTGTATATCTCTTACCGTCACTATCCTTTCTTCAAGATATACCCACCGCAAAACATTATGTTGCTTATTCCATTAAACCGTTTCTTAATTTATTTTGTGTCCAATATCTTATTCTCCATAGCCTTGGTATTATATAAAATTAGTTAGTGTAAATTACACTTCTTTCCCATGGGGTTTTTCGTCTACTTCCTAATATTCTTGAGTTATCAAAAATTTCATTGTCTCCCAAGTCATAGTACAAGTTTAACTAAGCATGTGGAATGATAATGTTGCCTCACTTCCTTGGCTTATTTTATAAAATCCCCGAAGTTAATATTTCGTTAAATTGAAGAAAAACATGCAACATAATTTTTTACAACTTACAATAAAAACTTAGAATTGAAAACTTACATTAGTTCCGTCACCCTTATTCTCTCTCTCTCTCTCTCTCTCTTCATAATGCTTGTGTTTTTTGGCTCAATTATAGGCTAGTGTTGGCCATTCTATTAACAAGAAGAGTAATTGGTAGAAAGCAATGTTACTATTGAGAGTACAAGGATTGGTTTTTTATTTGGAAATTAAAATTATACTCTAAACCAAAAAATCACAGATACTAGAAGGCATTTCCTAGATGCGTTTAAGCTCAATAAGCTACAACACGACTAGCCTAAACTCAAAACTTATATCAAAGAAAGCAAAGTGCTAGGTTAAAAATGCACAAAAACACTGAAGTCAAACCCAACAAATTGCAACTTTAATAGAGCATATGAATAATATGCGAGTATTTTAGGCAAAAAATTGTTCGCTCGGTGGCATTTTAAGCATTCAATGTGTTGTCACGAAAGCCAAGCTAACCCTAACTTTTCCCCAAACACTTCGGGGGTAAAGGCCGATGGGTATATTAGTGTAATTTCAAAGAACTCCTTGGATACTCTTAAATATTCAGAATCCTTATAGGGGCAAATTGTAATTTACAAATTAGTTATTCAATAAAATAAACTTGTACCTTATATTGGCATATCTCTACACAATTATTTCTCCTATTGTATGCACCCACAGGAAAACTATATGCCATTTTAAAATCTATGGCAATATGCAAGAGGCTCAATCCTATTCAAGAAATTAAAAAATGTAGCAACAATGAGAGGCACTGTGGTATACAGGCTTTGTAAAACTGTACCCTTGTACAGAAGCATTTCATGGCCACATAATTAAACAAATAGTTAAAGATTGCCTATTGTTGGCAATTAATCCCACAAAATCATCAAAAAGGCATTATGACCACATTGACAACACATGCATATTGTATGTATAGATTTCCCTTATATATGCACTTGATACATCATTGTTTGAAGCCTAAGTTGATCTTTTCTTAGCCTTCCCATTGGTAGCAAAGAGAGAAAAATAGCAAACATGTCAAACTTTTCTTCACAAACAAGTCCACAATTTTCCATGAGGTCTGTAAGTTTACCTTCTAGGTTAAACCCTAATTCGATCAAGATCGAAGCCGAATTAAACAAGCTTAAAACTTGGGAAACATCTCTTCGTTCTTCTCTCCCTTTAAGTGCAGAGGTCGTTAGATCCGGCTTGGTTGGGCTAGCAGAGTTGTACAACAGTTTCGAAGAGCTCGTACATTCTCCGCTAACCCAACAAGCTCTTATCCAATATGAAAATGAAAATATAATCGAAGAGGCACTTGCGGGCTCAATCACGTTGCTAGACTCATGCACAGTGGCCCGAGATTTGTTGTCGGCGTTGAAGGAAAATGTGAGAACCCTTCAATCCATATGTAGAAGAAAAGGTGAAATTTCAAGCATAAAAAATGGTATTAATGCTTATATAAAATGCAAAAAGATAGTGAAGAAGGAAAGTGCAAAGTGCCTTGGAACATTGAAGAAAATGGAATACAGATCCGGATCTACCGCTCACTTTGATGTAAACCCCTACTTATCAATGTTGATTATGGTGTTAAGAGAAGTAGCTTCGATCACCATCTCTATCCTTCGACTTGTATTTTTGTTCCTCTCGATGCCCATTTCACGGATAAAGGATAGCAACTGGTCATTGATCTCAAAAGTAGTGCTTACAAAGCCATCGAAGACGAATGAAAATATTCGCAATGAAGTTGAAAGTGTAGATGTTTGTATAAAGAGAAAGGATATCAAGTTTGATGTGGAAATTACGAGAAAGAGGTTAGAAGCTCTTGATCATGGCCTAGTAGGACTCGAGGATGGACTAGATTATTTGTATAGGCGCCTAATCCATAATAGAGTCTCTCTTTTAAATATTTTGGTTCAATAATGATATGAACCTTGACAGTATATTTCGGATGTGATAATGCTTAATGTAATTCTTGTATGATTTTTTATGGAAACTTTAGAAGTGTATGCTATCAATCAAATCAGAATTAGAACATTATTTTTCAGTCTCATTCATAGTTTCACGATCAAATTATACTAGTAATCTACTCATGATTAGATTGTAAAGGTTTTATTATCAAAAGTTTTCACATTACATGAATTTTTGTAACTGGTAAAAAATTTCAAGGTTTGTTACATACATAATATGAAGATCATCTTATTTGAAACTAGACACGTTTGTGGTTATAATTTAACCTTTGAGATGAGTTGATTTTAGTACAAACCATTTAGATAGAATTATATCTCAATGAGTTCTAAAAAGTTTCCCGATCTTAGAAATTAATGTGTAGATTCCGATTATATCGTTGATTTCTACAAACCTTTCTCTACTTGTTTGAAAACATAATTTTCAGTGTCATTGCAAAACTCACCAGCCCATATTATTTTCAAAAGTTAATTTTATAACAAAAGTTGTAATATCCACTTGAATATGAACAAGTAAATCAGGTAGAAACATATGACTGTGTTCTTGTATGCAACATTTCCCTTTACTTATTGTGAGTGAAAGTAATTCACAATGTCATGGAGCGGAAGCGAGAGCATAAGAGAGTCGTACTTGTAGACTAAAAAATTATGAGAGCGAAAGTGAGGATTAGGAGCGGTAGCATACGATCTCCATGAAAGATTCTGTAACATCCTAGATTTTTGAAGTTATATAATTCATATTATTATTCTACTAATATATTATTATAATTATTATTTACTTTTTCAGAAAACTAGCATTAGCTTTTGTTTGTTTTAGAAGTTGAACTTATCTCAAACTACATGTGGCTTTGTTCTATTTACTAATGGGACACTAAGCCTTGTTTTCACTTCTTTTATATATACTTTGTGCAATGCACGTGTACATATATTATTTTTTCATACATAAAATATAATTGCACAGTCAAGAATATATCAGTATAAACATATATGATTGTTTTAAAATTGCATTGCAGTGCTAGCTTGTAAAAATTATAGTAAAAATTTATGTTTACCGAGTAGGCGTACCCATTGTCCAGGGAATGAATGTGTAATGCCCCGTTATTCCAAACTATATAAATGTGCTACAATTTGTCCAAATATCAATTTGAAATACTAAAATATAATAACAAATGCCTTATTATCATGTTTTATGGTCGTATAACACATGAATACAAATACAAATTTCTTGGTCAAAGGCCTACAACTGTCTGAGAAATAAGGTCAAGTACAACAACTGAGGATAGGGGTGATGACCATTCTCGAATGAATTTCAATATGGCTTAACTCAAAATTCTGGATTCTTAGCTCCTGTTTTTACTTAGAGTTTTTATGCAAAAGATAGTGGAGAAAACAACTAAGCAAGTATGATCAAAATGATATCCAATTTATTGATAAAATGATAAAAATATATATAACACTATCATAGCATGAATAAAATATGTTGTCTCATTAATTATAACAAAAAAAATATAATCAATAACAATTGAACAT
>MKEJ01086013.1:0-17779 GCA_001753735.1 Embelia ribes | reverse complement strand
CCTTGGTGAGTTTCCAACTCTCCCTCAAGAACTTGTTGCAATAGCCTTGGCTAACCGACCTACGGAAAAAATATTGAAGCCAATGTCGGGAACATGCTTCACATTCCTCAAGACTAACCTAGTGACATTGCTAGTCCACAAATTAACATCGCCTACACCCACAACCTTGGATAGACTACCATTACCCAGAGAAACATTACCCAAATCAATAGTTTTATAAGAACATAATAACTCAAGACGTGGAGAAGCATGAGTAGACGCACCGCTATCCACCACCCAACGTGAATCATCACATAATTTCCCTATCGTCGGATCATTACGAACAACCAAGAAGCCATCATCAACAATACTTGCATCCTCGCTCTTCTTATCGTCGTCTTTCTCCTTGCCTTCCTTTTAAAGCTTGAAACAATGTTTCATTATTTGCCTCTTCTTATACAATGATGGCATTCAACATTAGCACAATGATTTAAAGTACCCCTCGAAGAACCTCTGCCTCCTGAATCACGATTCTACAACAAAAGCATTTGATATTCGGAAAGGAGCCATGGTCTTCTTTCTTATCTCCTCACCCATCACAAAGCACTTCACCATTGCCATGGTGATCTTCCCATTAGGTGCAGAATTGGACAATGTAGTCCTTAAAGTCTCAAACGAATCTGGTGGTATCCATAAAAATCATAGTGCTTGCAATTTATTGTCGAGTTTCACACCCATATTACTCAGCTGCATGATCAAATCTCAGAAATTCCCCAAGTGCTCAGCCATAGGCCAATCCTCTTCATACTGCGATTATATCATATGATCAATAAAATACATCCTGTTATTGTTAGTCTTTTTAGCATACAAATCCTCTAATTTTTCCATAAGTGTCTTTGCATTAGTTTCATCCACCACATAGTTCAAAATATTATTATCAACCCATTGATGAATAAACCCATAAACCTTTCTATGAAAAATTTTCCACTCCTCAATTTTTCCTGCAGGTTTCTCTTTTGAAAACACTGCCAAGTACAAATCCTTTAAATATAAAAGGTTTTCCATCTTACCCTTCCAAACATGATAATTGAAACTATTCAAATATATCATCCCAACTGTTTAATATTGTTCATCCTGCCAACAAAAAAGAATCAAGAGCCAAACTCGTATACCACTTGTTGGTATCAAACACACACGTGAACTCTATCCCAGTTTTGATACCACTTGTTAGGAATAGCGATTAATCACTTACGTCTGTTCCCAAATGGCACAGAAGCAAATAATAAGTACAACCCAATGCAAGAATATGATAATCAATCACAAGCACAAAAATAGCGATATGTAAAAGATATCGAAATTTAATGTGAAAAAAATATCTCCAAATTGAGAGTAAAAAACTCACAAAATTACACACCCACAAAATCAATTAACTGAATAATAGAGAGAATAAAACTCAAATTATCTCGTGTATATGAGGGGGATATCAATCTCAAAAGATATAAGAGTAAACCACCAAATAAAACAATAAGGAATACCCAAATAAGAATCTTGAACCCTAACATAGAACCCCAAAAGCAACGGTCAATTCCCCAATCACCAATTATCTCTACAATCGATTCCCGAAAACTAAGTTTTATCTCACCGAACTCTTACTCTAAAAAATCCTAAAATATGCTCCTTTATTTTACTACAATTGATTACCCAAAATACTTATTTTTTTATACAAAATATTAACCCTAGAGTGATTAAAATCACCCAAGCAACGCAAAGAAACAAACCACCGAACACTTGCGCAGACAGCCACCAAAACTGGAAAACATAATGGGTTGTTTTCCAGAAACTGCAAACCCTTTCCAGAAATTATGCAATTGGTCGTCGTAGTTTTCTCTCACCAATCAAAAGTGCCACCATAACTCAATTTGTGCTATAAAAGTTTCTTTTCTTTTCAAACAAGGATACCAAACCTCAAAGTTGGACAAATAAGTCTTATTTGGAGATACACCCAACAACGAAGAATGTGAATTTTCTTTCATGGTTAATCCGAAGTTTTCCCCTTGAAATAAATATACATATGTTCTTATATAGGTAACCATAATAATAGTAAAGAAAATAATAAGTAATCATTTTTTCCATGAACGATTTGATTCAAGATAATACCCAGACTGTACTTACGTGCCAAAGAAAATATTCTATTTTTTGGTCCTAAATTGATTTAGTGTTACTGGTAATGTATAATTTAAATCCATAATATGTAGAGTCTTAGGGCTTCTCACTTTCCTCGGATATAAATTACAGCTGCACCTAAGAATATCCATATGAATGTTACAACTCATCATCTAAGAAGATTCCAAACTTAATTAATCAAGATTTAGATGTGTACTTAGTTTAATCATTTTTGGTAATTGCATGTGCTTCTTGCGCAAACCACGCTTACCCCCAGATCAGAGATTTGTTTAGTTCATTAACTCATAAATCGTTATTTAATTTATAATTAGTACATTTTGGACTTTGGGGACCTCAAATTCTGGGAAGGTGCTTATCGTTTTCTTCTTGTTGCAACTTGCAATGTAGGTATAGATTCTCTCTGTTAGCGTGGAGATTAAACATATTCGTTGTTAAACACAAGCTTAATTAACGGTCCCGACCTGTGTATTATATTCTAGAAATTAAATTCGGAATAGAAAGATCAATTATGCATGCCCTAACATGAAAATTTACCAGAATAGGTTAGTCCAAGAGCCGTAAGAAAAGCTTACATTATATTGAGATTATTAGAAAGAACATAACGAGAGAGAGATTATACCAATTAGGGGCATAACCCTAAACAACTGAATTTTCACCTAAGATGGCGTTTATCCGAAGTTGACGATTGGTGTGTATTGCTTTCATCATTCTCAATCGCAACATTTATACTACTCAACACTGCTTCTGGATTTCCAGAGAACTTGATCGTCAAAGACATTATGATAGTTTTCGAGCTCAGCTGAATGAGATTTCGATTGATGTGATAAGTGTCACACCGGTCATAATCTAATTTTGAGATAAAACTTTTGGTATGCATGTTTACTAATTTTTGTTGAGATCATTTCTAGGTTTATCGTTACTTGAGTATTGTTAGGTTAAGTGGCGAAACCAAAGAGGGATACGGGGGCATAACCTCTCCTAATTTCGGATTTTTGATGAAATTTGTATGTAAATTTTGAAATTTTTTAGGATTCCTATTATGTAGCCCCGTGAAGAATTTTTTACTGCCCTATACTGAATATATGGGATCGCCCCAATAAGGTATTAGAATTTGATGTAGTCTTCTTAGGGTGACATGCAATATAATTTATATATGTACTTTAATATTGATCTATCAACAATGAAATGTATTTGGCTTTAGAATACGGCACGTGATTTATGACTTCTGGCCTAATATATCGTACAATTGTTGCATGTGAATAACAAACTTTATTCACAAAATTGGTGACTTGTCATAGATCAAATCAGTAGCGTCAACCCCTTAAAATTCAATTTATGCTGTCGATATTTTATATGGGCTTTTCCCTCTTCAAAAGGCTGGTTACTCTCACTTTTCTTTTTTTATGTGTATTTGCTCTTCCAAATATGACTATATTGTCAAATCATATTTCCAACTCTTATAAAATTCATGAAATATTTTTCCTAATTGAGGTAAAGTGAAAGTGAAGGCAATGAGAAGAAGTGAGAATTTTTTAAGCAATGGCTTTTTTAAGTGCTCGACTTAATTAGGCTAACTAACAAACATGAACCTTTGCGGTGAACATTCCATCGCAACACAGAAATTTATGGGCAAAGTTAAACATTGTCCCGACATGATCTGGTGTGCCCATCGAAGGTGTGCGTAACTCACGCGTGTTAACATATACCATTATAAATAGTTCAGATTCGTATATTCGTGACTGCAAATATTATTGCCCAAAACTTATAAATTTGTGCATATAGCTTAGATCATATTAAATGCATATATATATATATATTGGAAAATTCAAATATAGCTTAGGTCATATTAAAAACGTAAATTTTTTAGTCACTTCCCTTGCACGTTTGAGGTATCTTATTTTAGGTGAAGAGTGTCTCGCATTGCTTTTAGAAGTATAAAAGGGAAAAGCCTTTTTTAGCCATAAAAATAAAATTTTGTAATTGAAATTATAAAACTATTTCTAGAAGTTTTTATCACAAAATTTATGTTTATAACTAAAAAGAAGCTCATCATCCTTACACGCTTAAATGCAGTGTTAGATACTCTTCTTTTTTATATTTTATGTACTTAGTATATCTTTTGCTTAGTACACCCTCTCTCACATATATTATGAAAAAAGAAAGGAAATAATAGAAGGCAATGATGTAAGAGATTGACACTATAATTCAACAGTATGAAAACACGTCATCAGAAGAATCATTTTCCTACTTTCACATAGATGGACAAAATATGTAGTACGTTTATATTAGAGTTCGGACAATACATTGGTAACCTTTTTATGTTAGAAGGTGATACATGTACAATATTGATAATTATCAATTACGTATTTCTTTACGCGATAATGAGATAATAATAAAACATTTTATTTTGGCAAACAATAGAGATTGAGATTCGGATTGAAATATACTAATAGCTTTTGGAGAGGATAAAATTAATTAGTATGACAAAATCACACATTAAATAAGTCCAAATATGATTTCGTTGGATTAGCAACAAAGAACCTTGATGCAGATTATATGGGAAGTAAATATAACAGCAAATGCCTGAATGCAATGCACGTGACCGAACAACCAATTACAAAATTTATTTCACCATGTAATTGTCACCAAGAGAGAGAAATGTTTGATTCATTCTCAAATTCCAAATCGTTCACAGACTTAACTATCATAATGTGTTAAGGACGATCAAACCCTTCTAACTCTGCTACTTGCACAAATACACTAGTCTTCGAACGACATTAATTAAACATTCAAACGACATACATATAAAAGAGAGAAAAAGGTTGATGAGTTTTTATTTTAAGAAAAAATGTTTTTTATTTTATGATTGTAAAATGTTACAGTTAAGTTCCGTAAAGGTTGATGAGTTTTTATTACTACTTTGTCTAATTAAGTAGGTGAATATGCATATTATATTATGAGTTCTGGTGTCAAATGAACAGATTTCACTTTATTTACATGGAATTTTTATTTGCAGTTTTACTGCGTGGGATCTGAGTAGCACTTAAATGAATTTTCCTGTACATAGTAGTAGTACAAAATAAATTATTGAACTATTCACAGTTCAACATTGTTCAAAAAGAACCGAATACATATCATCTTTTCTTTTCTTTTTTTCCCCTCTATTTGAGAATATAAATACCTCTCTCTGTATAAATGAAATATACTCACTAGCAGCTAAACTAATATGTTGATTGGTTTTTTAACTACTTCACTTTTGCCGAAATCATATTTATCTTAATTAAATTTTCTTCAATTTTATTAGGGCGCAGGGTTTGATATTTTTAAGTGGAGCCATATAAAGCGTTTAATTTATGAAAAGCAGCAATTTCAATTCGTCTCAAATTTGAAAACTAAAAGTATTCCGAGGTTGCTCGTGAAAGCTCTTCAGATGCTAAATTTTCCAAAATAAATAATTTCCTAAATTATGGTTTTAAGTATACACTACTAAAATTAACATATAATGCCCCATCTATAACTATTATTAATATGAAAGTTAAAATTTTGGCTACTTTAGCTCTTATCGCGACATGTGGTTACATAATTTTTTAACAATTGGTTATATAAATTTTTGTCAAGTGATTGCGTAGGCTTATGACATATGTACCCATCAATTTAGTGATTAAAGTTTAGGAAAGAAAATATTTCCATCAATTAAATAAACACGTCCATATATAAATAAATTTAAGTCAATATAATCTATGATTCCCTTTATAATATTATTCTCTCCAGTTCTAACAAATGTTAGAGTGTATCTATCTATCTATATATTTATATTGACGTATATCAGCAATAAACATTTTGATGGCCGAGCTGCTAATATGATGTAACATGTGTTGACTGGTAACTGAAAATGTGTCGTCATATATTATTATGATATATAAAATGCGGTTGTGTGTGTTGTGATGACACACAAGTCACAGATACGAATAGACAATGAACAATATATGATGAAACTGAAAACATTAAGATAAAGACGGATATACATTGATTTTAATGCGATAACTTAAACTCTAAAAATAGAAACTTTGCTACGGTGAACATCTACAATGGACTCGTTAAACTTAAAAATATCGTATCCCATAAACCTAGAAATAGAATTGAAAATTCCATATTTTATAGAAGATTAAAAAATTATTGGATTGTATTGTTGCCTTAAATTTAATCTCTAAAGCTTAGGTTGAGGAGTCCTCGTTTAGTTGCAATGGGGTGAAAGCCCTAACTAGCTAACCCATTCGTCGAAAATCTTGAAATACTTTTGGTTTCTGTTCCTCTAGTTTCCAACACAAGATTGATTGCGAGTAAATTTGATGCCAACAGTTTCGGATTTATATTTATAACTCGTCAATCTCCTCTAGGTTATATTGTGTACGGACTAGTCAATATACTGGTCTACAAGGATAATAGACAAAGGGGCCGTGCCTTACCAGAGTTAGGCCCTCTTTGATTGCAGATTATAAATTCTATCTTTTCAGTTTTTTTATTTAAAAGCTAGATATCGTTTGGCTTCTCAGCTTATAACTTGAGTTATTTGCTGTTTTGGCCTAAATAAGTTGGATGCATCCAACTTTTTTCTCAATCAGAAATAAGTTCACTTAGTTACTTAAAAGTTGCAACCAAACTAACCTGTAATCA
The DNA here is from genome assembly GCA_001753735.1 of Embelia ribes. NCBI lineage: Eukaryota > Viridiplantae > Streptophyta > Magnoliopsida > Ericales > Primulaceae > Embelia > Embelia ribes. The sequence goes on along the minus strand of MKEJ01086013.1, from coordinate 10,942 downwards.
ACACTTATTGCCCAAGAGTGGTCTTCCTATTAGAGATAAGAAAAGTTTGTCTTGTCTCGGCTGTTTTGCACCGCTAGGTATAAGGATGGTTCAGACAGTTAGGTTTTTCAATTTCTAGAACTCTAATTACTATTCACAAAATTTTATCAAATTGATGGCATTTTCTTGTGCCTAGATGAGGCTCTACATGACTCAACCCAAACTAGCCTTTCCTTAAGCAAAGGGGTTCCGAGAGCGTGAATGGCCATCCTTCAAAATTTCCATTGTCAACGATACGGAAAAACATAATATTATTGATGGAATGATGAATACGTTGGAAACGATGATCTTGACATTCATTGAAGTATAACTTTCCTATGCGATTATCAACAAGAACCAAATCAATTTGTACAATAATATTACACTATATGCGGTATAGTTTCATAGAGTTTGTATCGGGTTTGTTTGGTATATACTTTTATCTTGCAGAAGGATATACGGACCCATTCGATATATCGGGGCTTTCAATTTCCAAAAAACTTGTTAACAGTGTTTTTCGTGTGGATTGTCCTCTTGACGAACTATCTGAAGTTATCTTCTCATTCGCCTTTTGGATCTTGGCCGCATCTTGTATTGCCAATATTATCTCTTGCATGCTTGGTCGTGAATGCCCGTGTTGTTGGAGGCATTGGACTGCCACCTCAGCGACTCTCCATACAGACTCAGTTTTGAGATTTTCCATGATGGTGGGATCGACCATGCTAATCGCGTCTCCATTCCAAACCAATGACCTAGCCTGCAAAACGAGTTTCAGTGAATCATACTTATGATATTTTCCATAAATTATGGGAAAGGAAAAATTGAATCTTATTTTTCGGTTTCCAGAACGAAATGTGCTATATCCTATTGTTTATGGTTTAGTTATTTTTAGCAAGACATAAAGTAACAGGAGTTTAAAATTTGAAAATCAGTGTGGAATTGAGTATACCCAGTGGACAATGTTCCATTCATCACCATAATCAACTGTTACGGGTTTTCGTCCCGATATCAGTTCCAATAAAACAACACCAAAGCTATAAACATCGCTCTTTTCGGTTAATTGATGGTTTCCATAGTACCTGTTAAATAGATCAAGTTAGTGCGGGTTTGTCAAGATGTAAACATATGAGACGTGTTGGTCCACAATCTTAACAACTTACTCGGGATCTAGATATCCGACTGTTCCCTGTGCCACACTTGATATATGGGTTAAGTCCTCTTCGTTTTGCCTTGAGAGTCCAAAATCGGACACTTTAGCCCTCATGTGTATGTCCAGAAGAATGTTGCTCGTTTTCACATCCCGGTGAATGATACTGGGGTTGCATCCCGTGTGCAAGTAGTCAAGTCCTATACAGAGCAGAATTTATTATTGTGCTGTTAGATTTCAAATATCAAATTGAATCCAAATGGTTATTGTAATTTTTGTTTTCAAGAAATTAACCTTTTGCTGCATCTTCTGCAATACTAAGCCGAGCTAGCCAGTCCAAGGGCTTGTTTTGCGCCGCTGTGCCTGTAAGCACATTCCCATGTATATGTTGCTTTATATGTATATGTATCTAATGGAAAGACAGAAAGAATATAGAAGTATATATATGAAAATTGATATGTCAAGGTTGAGCCATACCATGAATATGGTCCCTTAAGGTTCCGTTGTGCATGTACTCGTACACGAGGCACCTGTATTCGGGGCAGGCTCCAAGGAGGAGGACCATGTTTGGGTGCCTTATGCAGCTCAGTACTTCAACCTATGATCAAGAGACAAGTTCTTTAGAGTAGAAGTAAACCCAACTTAGAAGCTTAACAAGCTCTTATTTGCACTCTTGAGTTTGTTTGTTTACAGCTTTTATACACAATAATTCCTTGTTTTTCCTTACAAGTTAGATTGTATTTGGATGCTCAACTTTTAAGCTAAGTTTTTTGTTATTTTGGAGAAAAAAAGGTTAGAACTTTAAGTGTGATGCATTCGACTTTTTTAGTTTGGAAATGCTAGTTTTTTTGTTTTCCCTTGAAAGCTGCAAGGAAACAAACTTTAGTGTGCCTCTCTGCCATTAAGTTTATTTGTCAATTGTCAAAAATGAAATAAAACAGCCGACATTTTTACATAGTAGACAGATATAAACCTAATCCATAAGCTTTAACAAGCTTAAGTTATATGCTTCCTATGGTTCTATTTTTAAGTTTATTCTCTAGAATCAATTGTGCAGGCTAGAATAGCAAGCTAAAAATGAAAAAAAATTTGTTTGGTGAATTTTAAAAATTGTTAAGGTATCCTAATTGATAATAGGTGTTAACATACCTCTTGCTGAAACTGTGATCTTCCTTGAGTAGCGTCAGGCCGAAGAACCTTAACAGCAACAAGTGTGTGATCAAGGTAACACTTGTACACGGGCCCATAACCCCCTTCACCAATCTTACGAGATTCCGAGAAAAAATTCGTGGCGGATTCGATCTCTTCAATAGTATATTTTCTGTATCTAACATCTGAATCTGCCAGCTGCTTAAGCACTCTATTCTTCTCCTCGGACTCATGTAGTGCTCTCATTTCCGCATTGATTCTCTTTTGGGCTTCCCGTTCCGCAAGCCTCTGTGCAGCTTCGGCATGCTCCATTGCAGCCCTAGATTTAGCTCTTTCTCTCTCAGCAATTGCTAATGCGGATTCCTCGGCTAGTCTTGCTTCTTCTAACCTTTGTTCTTCTTCTCTCTTCCAACGCTGCAGCTCCTTCGCCTACATTGTGTGTGCCCAGGAATGTTAGGATGTGAAATTGAAGGTTTGCTTAGTCGCAGCTTTTAAGGCACAAAGTTATCTTTTTCCAGAGCAATAAAAAAGTTGGATTTGGATTTAAAGTTCTATGTTTTTTTAGGCGAAACAGAAGAAAGCTCAACTAGATACATTGTAGCCAAATGCATGTCAGTGTTCAAGGAAAGAAAAAAGGAACAAAAAGTTTTAGTTTAAAAGCTGCAACGGACAAGCACTAAGAAAGATTTGCACAATTTGCATGTAGTTTGGAGGTTTTGTTTATGAGGACTAACACATTCGGTTGCTACTAGTCTTCTCGGGTCTTTAACGTCAAAGATTAGAAATGACCAGTGTACTTTTAAGATTTGAAACTCTCATGTTGTATATATCTCAAACCACATCATGAACTTAATGCCTTTGTAAAAACTTAGCCATCCCAGAAAGTGTGACATTGGCTCATAAAATACCCGAAATCATCTCAATTTCGACCGCATCCGTATGATGTGTAGGTTGTGAGTGTTACTGAGTAGCAACATATTTGTATGGTACAGGTTATGCTAGAGCTTTAACATTATAGATTTGGAATGATTATTATACAATTATATGGATTTATTGCTTTGGTGACAACTCAGCCATTCTGTGTTGCATGATTATCATTTTGCTTCATCATGATTTGAAGTCTCTATTGATTTTAAATCCCTAAAGTTAGTCCACTGCCTGCTTGTTTCGCTAACATACGCCCTTTAAGTCTAGTTAAATTAGCATGTTGAAACCCATGAATTTAGACAGAAAGTGCTTTTAGATTGCATTACCTTATTACTTGCAGAAAGTGCTTCTTTACAAGCTGTGCTGTACATTTCCATTGTTTGCCTGAGCTCCTGCTTTAGCCTCCTCATCTCAGCTTCAACTTCATCCTGTAACATATCGATATAATTTGTTCATGTTGCTATATAGATTTCTAATTCTCTATCATTAAACTACTCTAGGCCCATACCATGGCCTGCGACGAAGGGTCTGATCTATCACTGTCGTGGGAGACCGACGAGAACTCTGGTGGCGTAGCCGCTTCGATTGATTTACGCCCATGATGCATCGACTCGTAGCTGTGGAAGTCTGAGTCTGAATTGTAGCTTGACCTGGGTGGCGAACGGCCTGATTCATAGACATCGTATGGATACCTATGGTCAATGCTTCTTCTCCCGGAGCTGACAAATGATATGTCGGATTCTGGCATCGGAAGTTCCGCGTAGGATTTCCCAGTTGGACCTTTTCGGTGCGTGAATGGTGACCTGTTCCAATCAACGTCATGTTAGTCAATCCTTTCAGATATAAAATGTGTTTTTTTAGTTTTTACCGATAAGGGCCATACGATGCTTGATATGCATACTAGTTACAAGTATATATTGTTTCATCTCCATGAAAATATAGTATATCCTTGTACTTAGAAGATACAACCAAACAAGCCCTATGAAGAACCTAGACCAAGGACTACTTTGGTGCTGGTGTAGTTCTGTAATATGAATTTCTACTTACTTGATGAAGTCCACATCATTGTGCCTGTGGCGCGATTGCATTGGCTCGGATAAAAACTTTGGAGTGCCTGAGATAACATACACAGTAACATGGTTAAATTCATCAATTGTAAAATATGATATAAGCTGTCGCAAATTCGTGCTAACTGACTTTTGCAAGAAGCAGGAGGGTGCCTCGGTGTTTCAGGATGATGATCGGTTTTGATACTAGATTGATACTGGATTTGGTTGCGGAGGGCGGAAACCACTGGTGCCGGGCGAGTTGCAGCTCGCGTCGATGAAATCCTTTCCTTGTGGATCGTAAAAACAGTACAAAATTCTGGCACTCCTTTTGAAACACCGCCCGGAATATCCGTTGCTTTAAATCTCCTGCCAATGAACCAGAGATGGAACTTAGCAATAACTTGGAAGTTACAGGATTAAATCATGGTTGATTAACCATTTCAGCAGCGGATGAGTAGCCCGTATTGGGAGTGATTCATACCTGAGAAACCCGTGTTTTGAAGGGGTTCCAACCACCAGAACCTCTATCGCTGATTGAGTAACATACTCGACTAAAGCTTTAACCACATCCGTATCCTCAATTACAATGTCTTGGCATTTGATCTGATCGTCAAATTTAAAATCCAAAATGCACCAGATTTAAGAAAGTAACGATCGTTATAGTTGCTTCTGGATAAATAAATGAACTAATAAAAAGCGCTAGAGTTCGTTTCGACAAATCTATGTAACTATTCAGGGCTAGTTGTTCAACTATTAAAGAAAGGAAAGATAGCCAAGAAAAATCGCTATGCTGATACTTTATATACACGTTCATCTAGCAAATCGTAATTTTTTTGTGGCTTAACCAATATTTTGAGGTCGAATTGTTATGTTCTATCCTTGAACAAGGCCAATTTATTTTGTAATATTGCTTACTGCTAATAGGACTAGAGCTTGAGGCCTTACATCTTTACGCATGCAAAAGCAGCGAAACGGAAGGAAAATTTCCTTTGTATTGTGATCAATATCTGAATTTCCATCAGTTATATCACAAGTTTGCAATGGCCCTGCATGCAAATAGAATATCAATTTAACATATGTGCTCGTGTGGCTAGAAAAAACAAAGGCTTCCTCATATTATCTGATACTAAAATTACGTGAACTTCTACGTTTAACTCTGTAATAGTTTAAACCGTTGTTGTGATATGTGGGCCGAGTCTAGCCAAAGTCAATCGCAGGAAACATTTTCTCAGAGTATTTTACATTGAAAGTAGTAGATTCGGATGAAATGGGCAAAGAACTTGAATCTCATTAGCTTCTACATTTTGAAGTTAGTTTGCCAAAGTTGGTTCTTTGGAGATTTGAATTGTGTGTTACAAAGAAATTTTCATCAATATTCAATATTTTTACTTTTTGATATGTAGTTTTTGCAATTTTCCATCATCATTAGAGAGTTTTTGCGAATGGTACATTTACTATAATTTTTGCCTATGATAACACACTGCATGTTGCTCTTGTATCTTAGAATCTAAAAACAGCCAGATCTATGCATCGGTATATGTATTGGCGGCAATTTATTTTGTCAGACATTTTGTTTTTTGGTTAACAACGTTAGAGATGTTTGTTAAATAGCTTTATTAGCTTTGAAAAAGTCAGTTTTTGGGAGAAAAAAAAAATCTATAAAAATTGAACCAAAAGAGGAGTTTTTTTGTTTTTTGCTTTATTCTCCTCAAATCTCACATAAAAATAAGAAGCTAATGAATTTCGCTATGTGTACAAAAGATGCCCTTTTTCAAGAAAGCGGAGAAAACCATCGTCATTCCATGTATGCCTACACCTATGCTGTTAAAAGCCATCTATTCAAGCTCTTTCCAAGCACTTCTCTTTTCTCACTACTTTTCAAGCAGATTTTCACTGAAAAAAGCCCATGCCAAACGGACCCAAGTATATGCATATCGAAAATTTTCGAAAAAGCACCAAGAGAAGCACGTCAAGAGAGGAGGCGAGGGAATTACTTGAAGCCGGAAGAGAATGGGAATGGGAAGAAAAGAACCCAGGTGGCCTAACTTTGACATGTATCAAAACAATAGTTTGGCCCTTGTGAACAAGATGGTCAATGGCCCATTTCAAAGCACATTGGCTCCCTTTGTCTTTGTCTATTGCCACTGCCACTAGCTTGTGAATGCTTTCCTCTTCCTTCCTTCCTCCATGCTTATGTACATGCATCATCTTTTCTCTCTCCCAATTCTCTATCACTTGCGGGCGAAAGTTTCAAGTTGCTTTCAGACCCGCAATGTGAGAGTCTCGTGCACTGTATTACCGTTTTGTTTTGTTTTTCTTCCTATTCTTTTTTTCTCTTTTTGTGATTTTTCCTAAGAGAAGTGGGGAATGGTTTTTTGGGGTCTAATATTCTCTTTTCAACATAGGGTATTAGCTACTTTGACTCTCTTCCTCTATCTTTCTCTATGTTTTTCTCCATTCAAATTTGTGAGGAAGCCCCACAACTTGCGGTTACTTTGTTGTTTTAGAGAGTGGCTAGGATAAATTTCAATTTTTTATGGTCCCTTTTTTTCCCCAGAAAAATTGGAATTATCAGAAAACTTAGCAAATGGAGATCATCAGTGGCGATAAATAATTGTTTTCGTACTCAAATTCATGTAACATCTATGTTGTTACCATTACAAAATATGCATTGATTTTTTCCTTAAAAACATGATTAACGCACATAATCTAACTTTAGGTATTTGCATATATAGTTTGGGTATATAATAATTGGTATGTGAGTCGCTTTGTGTAACCAATCGGCCTCATTATTTGTGCTCGACCAGCATTTTTTTTACCGTAGAATTTATATTAAGATTGGACATATGAAGCACCAACATTCTTCTTTTCTTGTTTTTTTTTCAAATTTCTTTTAATTGTCTGGTTTGTACCAAGATTTAAATTAAATATACTTTTGGCCCAAAATTCAATTTTTGAAAGGGTGGTTGGAAGAAGTTAAGAGCAATCTTTTCACTATAAATATCCGGCAAGCATTCAAAAGAAGAACAACGTACACAAATCACCCCAACACTAGGAGTATCCTAATTTAAGTTAGGAGCAGTAGCAGATTAATATAATTTAATGAATCTTTTGTATCGAACAATTAAGTGTTACTTTTGCTCTTTACATTATTACACTTCACTTACTATCCGTGTTTTGAGCGATTGATTCGGTCTCGTTCGTTACATTTCTATCCATAAAAAATATTGTAATCAATAGGGATATTGAGTAATGAAAAATTATTTTGTTGTTTGGTTTTTCATTTGATTGCAATACTTACTTCAATATAACTATATACTATCAAAGAAATGCTAAAACTAAGGTATTAAGTAGCTTAATTTTACTTTTGTGAATTAGCGGAACCCTATTTCGAATAGAATTTCAACCTTCGAATGGTTGGTTTAATTGAAAAAAGGTTAACACCATTAATAGATATTTAGTATTTATGTGGCCTCTAAATTAGTTTCTCATTTCTTAATAAATTTAGAAATAAATGAGAAAATCTAATTTTATTTTAAAAGTGTAAAGACCTTTAAAATTTACTCTATTTTATAATTCCAAAATACTCCCTCCCACTATTACAAAATTATAACTATTTTAGTAGATAATTTAAACCATAGAAAAATAATAATGTATTAATTAACAAAATATATATATTACTACTTGTCTAAAATCTCATCTAATATCCAATTTTTAAAACTATGCTAGGGATAATTACAACAATGATCCCCGCAAATTCAACAGTAATTCTTTTTGGCTCCGTAGTTTTACTTAAAATAATAATAGTTCTTAAAGTTTGCAAATTTGATAAACTTAATCCCAAAATCTAAGAAAAATGACATATTTAGTATCGTCGTATTTTTTCCCTCATATTTCGTATCCTACAATACTTAAAAAAAAAAATCAGCATTAAACATCATAAAAAAAATTAAATTTTACCAAAATAAAAAAATATATTGGTAACTTCATATATTTTCATTATTTTCAAATAACTTTAAGTTCACAATAAAGACTATAAGTTTAATGAACATAAAAACAAGAGAAAAAAAAGTTAAAACTTCATTATCAAAGTTACCTTATTTTCAACTAAAATCCTATTCAAATTCTCACGCCCCTATAATTTCCACATTTAAGCATAACTAAGTAACTATTATGAGATATTGGTCACATTAGATCCATATGTGGACTATCTATATTTTTTTAGAATTATTTATATAAGTTTTTAAATAAATTTAAGATACTGAAATGGAGATGTGATTAAAAATATATATAATTATGAGATATTATTATCTATAGACACATTAAATTTATTTTGATATGGTTAAAATGTTATTAACATTCTTCTTATGGAGTTATGGTCCATATAGGTTTCATCTTATTTCTTTTACTCATATTTTGTAGTTTTTTTATCAATATTTGAACTAATTTATTTTTTACTACTGAAGATTAATTTTGCACTTTAATTTTCTTATAGCACCCAAGTTATGAATGATGACTCCAAATAAAATTACTACGAAATATTAATCAAGTAAAATTAACTATAAATTTAACTTTAAAAAATAATGATAAACAAAATTACTAATTAAAATTAATTTTGATAAATTAAAAACAATCTTCTTCTTCTCTTCCAAATATTTTTATCCATTAGTACTAATATTTTTTTTAATAACAATCATTTTCTTTTTCCATTCACATAGCCTAAATTCAAAACAACCTCTATACATAATATGTTCGTGTCACATGAACAAAACTTGCAAAAAAACCTAATAAAAGAAGTTTATTAATCTGAATTAAAAATTTTTAATTACAAATTTTGTATTGAAAGAATTTTTTTTTATTGTATAATAGATAAATATTTTTTGTTAATTAGTTTGTCAGGTCATTTTATAAAATTCATACATATCGCGTGTGCGCATCTGCAAGTTTAAGAAGTATGAAAATATTTTTACAAAATCAAACTTCTTCTCAATACTCATATGCACCTTGAATTTATTGCCAATTGCATGAACATACATGTTATAGGTGCCCACATATATTTAGGATAGCCAACAAAGGACTAAAGTCGGTAGTTAAAACTCATAATTTGCATATTGTATGATTGCATTTTGAAAATTTGAGTCCTATATTCTTACTCAATTTCAATTATACTTGAAACTTGAACATAAATTTTCAAAATTATCCTTCATACTCCCAAAATTATCACTTTTGATATGATTATTCAATTGATTTTTAAAGAGAAAGTTACGTATCCAAGAATGCCAATATTTGGTATATGTTTCCAAAATTTTAAAAATTGACATCTTGGAATGATTAACAAGTTTTATTTTATCAAAATTTACTAAATATTGATCTAAGGGGAAGACCTTGTGTTACAAAGCTCAAGTTTTTTTAATCCCAATATACTTATAATTTCTCAAACAAGTAGAATCCACAAGTTCAATATGAATAATTTCCAAAAAATGATCTCTACAAAATTATTTTGATAAAGAAATAATGGGGGAGAATTGATTTTCAAAATTTTCTTTCCAATAAGTGCTCAATCATAGCTTTAAAGTTATTGAAAAGTTTTCATATGGCATCACTTTTACATTCATACTTTGATTTTGATTGTAACATATATGAATGTTTGATTGCATTTTGATGATAATATTTTGATGATAACAGAGGAGGAGATATGATATTATGAAAAAAATTCAAGAAAAAACCCCTTTATTATTTGTGATTGAATATGTTTCTCATATCATCAAATTTTATACTCGTTATGATTTCAATTCTAGCTATCTTTTTTAAAATTATTTACTCAAATTTTTTCGCAAAAAGTTTTCATATGTGCGGATTATTTTTTTGATACTCATATTGATTTATGCATATAGACTTATTGTGATGGAGAAATAATTAAATGAATTATCTTAAAAAATTGTCAACATAAAAAAGGGAAGATTGTCGAAAAAAAAAAATAGTCAAAAAATATTTTGATGATGAAATATTGAGATAATAAATTTAATTAATGCTTAATATTTTTGAGCTAATTATTTCATCGGGATGATTCAAAAATTGCTCGAAAACTAGACAAGAAAGTGGCTAGAAATCAAGCTTGGAAATCAGTAGACACACCCTCAAAGTTGGGTTGTGGTGTGCTGTTACACCTTTTTGGTGCAACAACTTATAGTCCCATTTGGAGCATCTGATGTGCGGGTAGTCTGAAGTTGGTGTGTCGGTAGTCCTTGGTGTGTTGACATTTGGTGTAACGGCACTCCCTGTAGATTTCATACATAATGGTCATATTTTCAACCGCTATAAACGGCTAGTTTATCATCAAGGCCTATAAATAGATGATCAGATTGAAGGTTTTTAACAACAATTCAATAAGGATTCATCCTCCAATTATCAAGATCATTCATACTCCAAATCAAGTAAGAGAGAAAGCTCAAAACACACTGTATCCACACAAAATCCCTGGTCTAAATAAACGAGACAGAAAAAGTGTGGAAACAATGTAATTATATTAATTTGAATTTAATGAAGTACAATCCTCTGTAATTTCTAATTACAAGAAATGTAGTCCTTTGATTCTTCTCCTTAGATGCTTGATCTGCGGCTTCGAGAGCTTGTTGCGGATCTAGCTGGATTT
>MKEJ01086009.1:0-12225 GCA_001753735.1 Embelia ribes | reverse complement strand
TGTCTCGTCAACTCTCAGTAGATGGCAGGGTTATTAGCAGTTAGCCATAAAGGAAAAACTAATTATATTCATAGCCCATAAGCAGGTTTAATCATGGACATTGATGGATTTTTGGAGTTTTTATAGTCACCAAGGGACCAATTCCACAGGGGAAAAAAAAAGAAGATATTTTTTGAGCTCAGATACTTCACTACTTGTTAGATTTGGAAAAGGGAAGGATAGTAATCTTGTTGAGGGGTAACTATTTCATTTGTTTATTTTTAAATAAAAAAAAATTAATTCATTCGATAAGTATTAAAAGATAAGCATCATATAAGGCAGTACATCAAATCAATTTAATAACTAATCCAAAAGGTCCTAAGTGTGAAAAAGAGCTGACGTGAAGATATATTTTTAGAATTTAACAATCTATAGAACCTGAAGTGTGCAAATCCTAACAATTACCAATTATGGTATCAATCGACCCCTAATCACTTACAGTACAACCAATCGATCCCTCCCAATACCATAACACGGAAACATGATATGTAGATATGCATAGCCAAAATGAAAATACACAAACCACATAAATAATATGCATGAAAAAATAAAGAAAGTCACGATATTTTTTAACGAGATTCACTCATTCTTAGGGCTACGTCATCAGCTATTTATTACATTATAATATGAACTCAATTATAATGAATAAATAGACCCCCACATGATATCGCGAAAAATCCCCCAAATTCAACGCTATGTGAAACCGCTTAACACTTGTGAAATTTTGACCCGAGATAATTTCCTTTCCCCAAGAATATTTTCATTGGAACTCCTCTTCACCTCACTAGGACTTTTTACTGCTCATGAATGATAGGGATTTTCTTTGTAGTAGCCTAATACACACCTATTTTCCATGGATCAGAAAACCTATTATATGAGAGACCTCTCACATCATTCACTATGAGAATCCAAAAAAACCCAACCTTTCCACCATTGGGCAAAGCCCCCATGGGAAAAACCCTCACAAAGTTAATTCTTTATCAGCGTCTCTTATCTCTAATTCATTTAAACAAATCCTAATGCATGTTTATATATCCACAAGAGTCTTCTAATTCGGATAGGAAATAAATCCTAATCATATCTCAAGTCAAAGTAGGACATAAGCCGACTTTGACAAAGACAACACATGGTAATTCATCACCAACCCGCAGCTGCGATTCATCACCAAAGCTTGAATGTGATTTTCAGCTTCTATTGATTCCAAGCTCACCCAAAAGTATTCCCGAGACTTCCCATTGTCGATCCAACCCAAAAACTCCTTGTGCACTCGGATTTTGAGTCAACCTCCTAACAATCTCTACATTTAACGAAAATATCTGAGCAACCAAAATAAGCACCACTATCAAAGAAACTGTGGCAACTATATGTCAAACTAGCCATGACTCTACTTAGAATTAAAACAACTTGCCATCACTTCTAAGACCAAAAAATGACCATTCCTCTTTACTGAGAGATCCCGATATCGACTTTGTTCCCACACAATCACCATGTGCCACTTGACTCTACAACCAAGAAATTTTTGAATGAGTCTCCCATTAAACCATACGACGGTCTATCGTGAATTTATGACTTTCATCACTATAACCACATTATCACCCGAGGCTAACTATGACACCAATTCACCTTGGCATCAACCTTCTCCATAACCAACAAACATATTCGACTCCGATATTAGACATCACCGCCTCTCCAAAGAACACTCATATCTGTGACGATCTTGCCATATGACTCTGATGATATGCCAAATGTGCTTCCATTCCCATGACTTCAATTGTCTTACCATAAAATATGCGACTCCAAAAATAATACCAATTGCCTTGCCACACCTTGCAATAGAGAAGAACATGAGCAAAAAAAACTCCACCTATAGAAAAAAACTATCCATGGCACCTACAAATGCAGGGTCTTTACAACTTGTAAATTATTCAAACTTGATCTTTACAACCTTCAAGAACTTCTACTCCACTCTTTAGTGAGTTCCTGTAAGCTCTACTTTAACTGCCAAAGAGTATCTTAAAAGCCATTGCACCAGCCCAAAGAAAATAAAGCTCTCTCTTAGGACCAGATCGTACTCCAATCTCTTAGTTCTTTCGGGTACACCTTGTTTCTATCTTGAGCTTTACCTGCCACACCCCAAATTCTCATAAACCTAGAGACGTGAGTCTTTGTAAAAGAAAAGAAACAAAGAAATCGAAAACCAAGATAATCTTCTGTAAAAAAATCTATTTTAATGTCAAAGTCCTAATCATTTACCCTTTTATGTGTAAAATATGTCCAAATATATGTTTTATTTGTTTTTAATCACCTTACATGTAATCTTAAGTTATAAACTTAGATTTGGTTTAATGGAACCATTTCAAAAATATTGGGAAGTATAGTAGAATTGAACAAAATAAAATACTAACATCCTTGCCAACACAACAAACACCCACTAAGTAATAAGTATTTCAATAAGAGTTTAGTTTAAATATTACATATCCTTTTAAATGAAAGTAAACCCAAAATAAACTTAAAACGACCTGCTTTCAAATAAAACTTAAGAAGCCATTTCTAACATACTATAAGGATTCGACAAAAGATCTAGTCCCAATGCTAGCCAAAGACCATCTATGGCTACATTCCAAAATCAAAATGGGCTTCGGTACCTGAAATCACATAATACTAATATCCCAAAAGAAAAATATTTATACGATCAGTTTGTCCACAACAAAAGATAAGATTGAACCAACGTGTGTATATGATATGCGTGTATATGATAGGTTCTTGTTTAAATCTTAAGCACTTAAATAGGTTAAATATTTAACCGAGCTTTACTTGCCAAGTTATGTTAATAATGCTAACTTATTAACAATTCTTTTCTTTCACACTTTATGGCATTATTTGATTTAAGGTTCTTAAAACCAATTTTGTACCTTACTTCTTACAAGTGTAAGTTTTTCTCAAAATCAATTACTCATCTTAACACCAACCAATCTTCCAAATAAATTCTCAACTTCTAAATTTTCACAGCTATGACTCAACCAAAATAAAAGAAAATGGGACTAGTTGTCTTTTTCACATAAAAGGGCCAAATAGGAGTGAAACAATATGAGAAGTGTGTACATACCATGAATCACAAGTCTGATTTATCGGCCCAACTAGACCAAAACGTAAGAAAATCTCGCAAACCAATACGATATTATCTATAGTTGCTATGCCACTCTACATATTACTGAAAGAACAATAGACACAGGACCAAACCATCAAAAACTTCAATTAAGTCGAGCAATTTTTGATGAAATCTCTCATTCTCAAATGCACTACATCTAATGATCAAAAACAGTTTTCAATTTTTCCAGTGTACCACTTGGATACTTGTACACAGTGAGCTAATCTTACAAATCAAATTACATGTGAATATACAATGAAAGCTTCTCTACATTCACAAATCAATACACACAGACAATGAATAGAAAACACAACGTTCGATCTCTCGATCTAGTCCCTCCATTTCCCATCAAAATATTTAACTCTCTCCTTCATAAATCAATTCAATTATTGAGTAACTTCATCGGGTAAGATCACAGTCAAAAGAGAGTACTTGACCTTGAGAGAGATTTTACCATGGTCAACCATAAGCCTGGCCCCAGACACGACCCAGTACCCGGGTGAATCTTGTGGACCCCTCGTCATCTCACTAGTATCTACAAACCTCAAAAGCTTAGGAGCATGAACAGGAACAGGTGGACCACCTGGATACAGAGCCGAGTTTATGTTTATATCAGATGGCTTAGGTGGCGGTTTCTGAGCAGTTGAGAAAGGTGTACTCATCAATGTTGAAAAAATCCCTGATTTTTGGACCAATGGTTGAGAACCGTCCCACTCAGATTTCTTCACAGCCGTGGCACCAATTACTTTAACAAAATGTAGGCGTAATAAGAGAACTCGTTTTATTCCAGAATCTTTTACTTCGAAGTGGGCCCCAGTAACAATTGAAAGATCATCGTCAGATTCGACAGGGGCAGTGCATATGTGGGAAAAACTTTTCCACTGGACCTTTTCGTAGTACCTGCGATCGTATGAATTTTGGGAGTCTATGCAAAGATCATTTTGAAATTGGAAGCTTTTTGGAAGGGAAGAGAGGTGTTGGAGATGAACTGCTAAGCAGTTGTTTCTCTTTCCTTCTAGATAGAGACGGAGGCCTGTGACAGGTCTGTTCCCCACGTCTACCTGTGAAGAGGTTGTCCACAAACTCATCATAGTATTTTCAGAATATCCATCCAATCACATAATTATGTTTACTTGGCAACAAATCAAACATAGACTATAAGTTAAGGAGTCAAGGCTGATAGTTTGGCCTAATTTTAAAAAATAAAATAAAATAAAATAAAAGCCAAAAAGAGACAAACAAAAGACTACAAAAGTTAGAAGTACAGCAGTAAAGCATCAACAGAAAAGTTCTAAAGATCTTCAATACAATCTCCATATACAAATTGAGCCAGTCCATAGGTTAACTTATTGGATGTATTTATGGCAAATCCACGTGAAACCGATTATGAAACCGCCTATCGAGATTTTAACAAAAATACCATATAACTATTTTATGAAGAACAAAACAGCTTTAGAGTTTGAACATTACCAGATTAGTGTTAACATAAAGTCTGGGACCCATGAAGCTGAACTGCAATGATGCATTACTTTGCTGTTTCCTATCAGGCCCAACAGCAAGCTCACCAAAGACCGGTGCCCATTGCTTCGGATGTTGAAACTCCAGAAACTGATAAAGTTCTTCAATTGGTGGTTTATCTTTGTTGAAGAAAAAAAAAGTTTGAAAACGATTATTCACAAGAGGTAACAAATAAGGAATACATGCTTGGTAACCAAAAGGGTAACGTGGAATTAAAATAAGAAAAAAATCTTTGAAAAGGACAAATGGTGCAATATACTTATTTTATTGATGTCCTACTTCCTAATTAGATTTATTTGACTTGTTAAGAGACATTCTTGAATTTGGATCACAAGATCATAGCCAATATACTGAGCACAAAGCCACCAAGTGGTTATACTGCAGACAGAAATTACAGAATAGGCTGAAGCTCGAAATATCCAATCTTCAGCACTATAATTCAGTCACAATTAGCTCGGTAAATAGTCAAAGCAATTGAGATAAAGGATTTGTATGCCAAAAATTAGGAAATGACTACTACAATTATGCAAGTGGAGTAAAGATTGACAAGGACAACCTTTAGAACTAGATTATAGTAAAAGTTTTCATCTTGAAGAGGTACTTTACCCGAGATTCCCAGATATTTAAAGTGAATTTTGGAAAAGGAAAGAAAAAAATGCAGTAAAATCATATTTTAGTAATAGAAAATGCTTTTTCCTCATTAAAGTTGAGAGATAATACTTCTCTACATAAGGAATAAGACAAACCCAAAATGCAATACATGTGGAAACGGTGAAAGTAACTAAATTTCTTCAATAAAGGATTATTTTGCTTACAACGTAGATACAGATTAATTGCATGGCTCAAGAATCCACTCCCATCAATTCCACTTAGCAGTGACGATATTGGAATAAAGGACATTGATATAACATCGGGTTCAAGGTGGACAGTTTGAGACCACTTGTCATGAGGTAAATTTTTTTGGTTGTTTCCGCCTCTCCGTTTCCAGACATATGTAATATCCTGCATTACGATAACAGAAGTGGTTCGCACAACATAAAAAAACACCTCACACATGAAACCGTTCTTTAGAACCTTGAAAGGTCAAAACATGAAGGAAAATGCAACATACTATACGATAATAGAAACATCAATGTAGGAAGTCCACACAATCAATCAGCGGGGAGGGAGGGCGAAACTCTTCATATGGTACATAATAACTTATTTTAAAATAACTAACTCCTACCTCGAGAGGAGAGTGAGAACTTAATGTACTGGCATCCATGAAAGGCAGCCCATGGTCCTGGATTTCGAGCTAAAATACAAGAGAGAAGCAAGCTTAGTCTTTGATATATCTCATGTGCATGTTTAGCATGAGGCATTTCACTGAAGTATAGAAGTACACATGATTTAGATTAAAATGAAAAAAGCATAGAAGACTTGAAAGCTATATCTTTCTCACACACCTGCCTAGAGTCATGACTAAAGTGTCCAGTTCCTTCACTAAACCTCTTGTCTGCCACCTCCTTGAGTCTTCTCTGTACATCAGAAGGCTCAAGAGTTGAAGAGTATAGCTGCTTCACATATACAACATCTTTCCCTCCCATTTTCACACCAACAATAACATGAGTGCCAAATTTCTCAATGAACCTGAAAATTTCCAATTCTCTACTATTAGCACACAAAAGCAAACATAAAATGCCAGGTGAAGAAACAGATTGGGAAAATGGAAGTTGAGCGCTAGTATTGCATGGACACCAGTATAGTAAGCCATGGCAGCAAAGTAAACAAAAATAGAGCAAAAAATATCAAAATCAGTAAATTCCAACATATTATCATCTAAATAATCCGTGAATAACTTCCAAGTTTCTGTACATGTAGGTCCTGACCTCCATTAAAAAGCAGAAGTGAACATTTACTTCAAATGAAAAAAATGGTTGTTTGATTAAGGATAATGCTTTAAACTATCCATAAACAGATTCCTAAGAAATAAACTCATTAACACTCTCGATATTATGCAGGGAAAAAAGGATGTCCAACCAGTATTACTCTAGCATGGGCATCGAGACTTCATTAGCAGAAACACTTTTTGTAGCAAAGTTCTAAGGGAAGGCACATGACTCTGCTTCTCAAAGTTTAATACCCAACAATTCAACAATTAAAGAAAGCACTTCAGTACAAATGGATATATTGAATTTCGCAAATATTTTCTTAGGCATACCTCGCTAATGCTGCAGGATCCCATGAAGATGGCACAGCTTGTTTGACGTAATCTTGCAGTGCTACTTGGGATTTTTCAAGCTCAATGCTATACAATGTAATGAAGACCCCATCAAAAGCAAGGGTTTTAGTGTTTGCTGCATCCTTCTGCCAGGAGCTGCTAAATTCGAATGCGGTGTTGAAATGGCCAGGTGGGATTTTTCCAGAAAGGGCGAGTTCCTGGTTGAACTGTTCTGACATCTGAAACACAAAAATAGAAACAAGTGTCAAAGATGATTCAGCACATCTAATAGAAAATGACTGAGTATATTAATTCTACTTGTACAGTTGGCAATTAATCACTTTGGAAACGATGTACACAAAATCAATGTGGTTACAACTATGACCGAATAGTGCGTCTACAGCACTACTCCAATAAGAGAACAGCGAGCACGGTATACAATAACAACTACATCACAATAACTACTACATCAACTTTCGCAAAACAATAACTGAATTAGTACTTCCCCCTTAAAAATGGGAAAAACACCCTCAAGAAGAAACATATTACAAATAAACAATTATCTACACACCTATCTTATGACATATCTCACACATTTGAGTTGCATTTGAGAACTGGAAGAAAACATTTGAATGAGTTTTTCCAACCTCAAAATGTGCGTAGGTTAGACATATGTAATATTTTCTTACTACACGATTTATCGAAGAACCTTTTTAGCCTTTTCTCCTAACAATCACTATCCTAAATAACTCTATTGGACTTAAGGGCTCCCACGAGGGAGCCTATATACCAAAAATTAAGGGCTCGGATTTCGCCATCACATTAGAAACATAATATTTTAATGTGTCAAAAAATTTTGGTTGCATGTCCCCAAATCCACTTACTATTCTAAATTTAGCTACCAAACTAAAAAGAATCCTCCAAACCAGTGTAACCAAAATATTATATTCAATTCGCTTAAAAAGCATGTGGTTTGCCCAGTGATCGCCTGACTACTGTTCATCTTCAGTTCTATTTTTAAGTTTAGGAGATTTTGTGTATGCATTTTCCATTTACTTTTTAAAGTTTGAGATATAAGTTAAATTTAGCTATTAAAAATAGTTATAGTGGTGCATGTACCATTATCAGTTTAATTATGACTGGGATCGTATGGAAATACATATATGCACCTGCTGGAAATACATGTACCGTTATCAGTTTGAGATATAACACTTATATCTCAAACTTTAAAAAGAAAGGCTGAGACATGGAAAATGCATACACAAAATCTCCAAAACTAAAATATAGAACTGAAGATGAACAGGCGATCACTGGGCAAACCGCATGCTTAGTACCGTTATCAGTTTAGTCTTTTAACAATAGCAGAAGAGAGAGGGCAGAACGGCAGTCATTGTAGCATAGTTAATTTCCTCTTTCTGCGGACAAAGGAATTCATCGCCTCTACCAGCACCGCCAAATACACCACCACGTGTCACCCCTCCTTCTCCCCCACAACGTCAGCCCCTCACTCGGCTCACCCTATTTACTCATCCCTATCCAATCCCAAACTCACCCTGTATAATAAGCCCACGCCTTACTCTTTCTTACTCATGATAACTTCTAACTCGCACACCACCTGTTCGATAAAATGTCTAGTAGAGAAAAACTCTTAATTTTCTCTTTTGTACTCGTGTTTGCTGCTATAGCATCGGCTATACAAGACCCGGAGCCGGAACAATGCCAGGTCCAGTGCGGAAAATAGCGCCAGTACGATGCGGAGGAGGTTCGGGACTGCAGGGACAAGTGCGAGTAGTGCTACCGACTACCAAGAGAAAAAGAGGGGAGAGAGGAGGTCAATGAGGGCACGATAGTAACCGAAGATGGCCGATGAGGTAACCAACAATGCCGCTGTTAAGAAGCGGCCCAGAAGGGTGAGCTTCGCGGAGTTCGCGTCCGAACACGTGTACGACAGGGCCGATGAGTCCGAGACCGAGGATGAGGATGAGGCCGAGGCCGAGGATGGGGACCGGAATGAGGGTTGTTTGGCCGAAAATTTATCTCCGGAAGTTTCTCCGGCCAATTCTCCGATCTCAGAGGTGGTCCCGACCGAGGGAGACCCTATCACCACCATCCCAACCCGGTACACATCATCCCCACAACCTACCCAAACTGGTTCAAACCCCTCTCCACACTCTTATACCGAGGTCCCTAACTCCTGGGCTAACATTGTCAAACCACAAACCCGTCGCTTATGCCTCAATTATGTGAAGCCTACTTTAAATGTCAAAGGGTACTTGGCCCTGGAAAAGGGAACATCTAGTGAAGGGGAGAAAATTTGGAAGCATACTCTTGTGGGTTACTCTATTGATAGGCGCATCCCCTTTCACCTCTTGCAACATCGTGTTTGGTCACTCTGGGGGAGATTTGGGCTTAAAGACATACGGGCAAACAAAGAAGGATTTCTTTTCTTTTCCTTCAAAACGGAGGAGGGTGTAATGGAGGTTCTAAACAAGGGCCCTTGGATCGTGTTGGGGCAACAACTCTACCTCAAACAATGGAGGCGTAACTTTGATTTTTGTAGGGAAGAGTTCAAGTCGATTCCGAATTGGATTAAGCTCTATGGGATTCCAACTACCTATTGGTCTTTCTCCAGTCTTAGCGCCATCGCAAGTAATATTGGAATACCTTTATATGTGGATGAGATTACATCTTCAGCCAAAATCCTTGATTTTGCCTGAATTTGTGTCGATATGGAGATTGTAAGTGAGTTTCCATCATCTTTTAGGGTTCAAACCGAATTTGGAGAGGAGTTCGAGGTTCGGGTCGAATACGGTTGGAGACCGAGACATTGCAATAGGTGTAAGGTCGTTGGACACCTTGATACCAACTGCCCCATAGTCTCTAAACCTTCTATCGCTCCTAGAGTTAAACCACCTAACTTGGTCGGGAAACTGGGGCAATGGGTTCCCAAATCCAAACCAAAGGCCAAAGTACCTATAGACCCCAAGACAACCACCATCGCAATTGGTGAGGGGCTGCCAAATGCCCCGCACCTTTTAGGTTTAGAAACCAACCCTTTCATGCCCCTTGAAAACTTTGACCTTGAAAATAGAGTCAAATAAGTCATCTCTAGCAATGAAGTCATTTCCTCCGTTCCTAACATCTATAGCCCCTTCAAGGCCCTTGAAGACTTTGTGGATAGGGAGCTTGCCTCGGTGGCAAATGTTGACTCCACAATAGAAGCAAAAACTCGGCACAAATGGTCGATTGTGTGTGTCAGCTCGGAGGACAAAGCCACTAGTTTACCTATGGTGGAGGTCCTAGAGGAAGTTAGAGATGGAAAGGATCAGTCGGGTCATAAATACGATGTGGATCTCAATGCTAAGTCCAAAGTCACTTGGGGTCGGAAAGGAACCAAGGGGAATAAAATTGATAGGAAAAGATCCAAAAGACTCAAGAAAAGTACTCAGTGTAAAGATTTTACTTATTCTCGTTGAGGTTTAGTGTTGTTATCTTGTTGTTATTTGTTTAAGTAGTTGGTAGCGTGTATGTAAGCTACTTGTTGGAGGTAGGATTTGGATGGACTTTTGTCGCCTTTGAGCTTTATTGTAATTTTTTTTTTGTATTAATATATTGAACTTTCCAAAAAAAAAGATAAAGCATAAACAGTGATAAAGCATTCGTTTGCATTACATTGTTCTCTAAAATCATGTTATTCTCCCCCACGCGCTTTCTCACTTTTGGAGGAACACTATTCTCTCTATCTCACTTTTTCACGATCACGTTTTCTTTTTCTCACAAAAGCCAATTATTATTTTTTTGAAAGTTTTAATTTTATTAATTCCAAAAAAAAATTACAATGAAATATAATGTGACGTTTGTCCAATCAACACTACAACTCGATCCAAAAAAAACTAAAACGTGATTAGTCTAAAATACACAAATGTAGATTAGAAATACACAACAGAACATAAACTAATCTGATAAAAAATAAATAAATAATTAAGATACTATATCAGGCTAGAAATACACAAGAAAAATACGTAATAGGTCAAACCAATAAAGTTGCAATATAAATAGAGTTAAACACACACTCTATTCCAGACTAAAAATACACAAGAAAATCCAGCTATTTCTCTCTTCAGTCATGGCAGTTCAGAGCGTTCATGAAATCCAGATGCTTGTTTCGGTGATTTGATTCGAAATTGAACGGATTGATCCGAATCGAAAATCAGAGGCAGAGGAGTGGTAACATAGAATAAGACCCCAATAATTTGTTTACATACCTAACCCATACCTTCGTGATGTAAGTGGGACAGGCCAATGTCTTGTAATTTTCATTAAACGAGTCCTTTAAAATCCTTTAAAAAAGATAGTAATGATGAAAAATGATTTTAGACCACAAAATCAAATTTTAACATAAATAATTATAAAATTATTTTTATAATATTTTATTATTAAATTCTAATTTTGTGGCGTGGCGTATAAGCGTTTATTCATCATCACACCTTTTTGGATGTTCTTTCCTATAATTTAAGATAAATTGACAATCAACCTCAGAGGCTCAGGTTTGATCATTACATTACTAGTGATCATTATCTAGTCTATATGTTCTAGGAAACAATAAACTACTATTGAACTTTGTACTATTATTTTAATAGGGTATTATGTTTGGTAGATTATTTGAAAAAAATTATATTAAGAATATAAACGAATTAAATTTGATCATATTAATAGGATCCGTATCGAAATTTATCAATGCCGAATTTGGTTTAAAAATCAATGACCTTATTTTAAGCTCGAGCTGGGTCCTTGTTTCCACCATTATTCTCTTGGCAAACATAAATAATTTAGTGAGGTATTTTATTATCTTTCGATGTTTTCAAGTTTCTAAATTTTACAAGGAAATGGTGGTGAAACTTTGATCAACACACTTTCCTTTGGGTGATTTCGCTTGGTTATCGAGTAGTGAATGCAGAATCGGGATAATTTATCAGATGAATTAGTGTGTTTATACCATTAACGATAGCGCTAGAAAGATACATTTCAAGTGATAAAGCTTGTGCTTATACTTTATCAAGGGTGCAACTTCTTAAGTGATCACATGAGAAAGATCCCAAATATATTTATTCAACATCGACATATGGAAAACGAGAAGTACACTCGCCAGCTAAGATGACAAATCCAATCGGTATACGACTTTGCCTACTGCCTCTAATATATGAAACAGTCCATAAAACGAGGCACCAATTTCCCAGTTTTTCCAAATCTCACAATCCCTCGCTTAGGTGAAACCTTCAAGAACACAAAGCCACCAATCTCGAATGATAATAGATGGCGA